>OMMV01187567.1:0-20413 GCA_900302635.1 Chatrabus melanurus | reverse complement strand
CCAACAGCAGCTGCCCTGTTGGAGCACACAAAGAGAGCTCCATTTCAAGCAGGTCATATCTGGGGTCAGTGCCTAGTTTCCATCCCAGTTGTTCCCGAAACCAGCAGATTGGGGTTGGGAAAAGTATGGTGATATGTGGACAGTGGTGTGGACCTCACTTTCCGAGGTCTCTAAGGCTCGCCATGAGCTCCTAAGCTGCAAGTGTAAGAAAACTTGCAAAGGAAACTGCAAATGTTACAAGGCAAATCTCCAATGCACCTCCTCTATGTGCCTGTGACGGACAGTGCTATGAAAGCCAGGCCTAAATCAAGAACCAAATAAAAGACTGCGTGAAAATCTTATGGTGTGGTTTGCAAGTAATTAACATTGGCGTACAAGCAGTTCAACAGATGGCGGCCATGTTGAATTCCAATATGGCAGATATCTCACTGAACCTCAAAAGAGGGGTTATCAGCTGAATTCACATTTCTGTCTGATTTGGTGTAGAAGTTATAAGAAAATATGTCTAACATGGTGGCCATCTTTGAATCCAAGATGGCGGGCATCAGATATGCTTGATACTGATTTCACTGGATTTCTTAACCCTGAAAATGGGGGTTAGCCACTGAAATCACATTTCTATGTGTTTTTGAAGGTATGGACAAAAATATATCAAATATGGCAGCCATATTAACATTCGAGATGGCGGCCACTAGGGGGCGTTTCAGAGTTGAGTCCTAATCGGAAAATGACCCTACTGGGTTGCTCTACCTGTCTGCCAAGTTTCATAATTTCTCCAAAATGTGAAATATTTTTTGACTTAGCCGTTGGACTAATAGGAGAGAGTTCCAAAGAGTGGGGCCTGTGGAACTGAAGGTTTATAATAAAGTTGTTATTATTAAGGTTCTGTCCCTAAAAGTCTGCATTCTGGTGTGCGGGATGGAGAGCAGACCCTTGTCTGTAGACCCCAGAGTTCGGGACAGAGCGTAGAGATGGAGAAGATCCAACAGGTACTGTGAGGCAACAGCATGGGGGGATTTATAGGTGTGGAGGATGATTTTATAAGAGATGTAGGACTTAACAGGAAGCCAGTGAAGGTGAACGAGGGTGGGGGGGTGATGTGCTGCCAGGGCTTGGGACAAGTGAGAACCGTTGCAGCTGAGTTCTGCACATACTGGAGCCCGTCCAGAGCTTTGCTGGGTAAACTAAACAGAACAGCCCTGCAGTAATCCAGGCGGGAAGCGATGAAGGCATGGATGAAGGTGTCAGCCACAAAGTCTGAGCGTGAGAGCCGGAGTCTGGAGATTTTTGTGAGGTGATAAAAAGCAGATTTGATGATGAATTTAACATGAGACTGCAATGACAGGGTGGAGTCAAAAATGACGGCCAGTGTGCGGACTTCTGGGGATGGTGAAATGGAGCAGCCATTCCTGTCGAGGAGAAGATCTGCAACCTTCTGCAGTAGCAGGCACCATATTCCAATGTTCCAACTCCAACGCTGGAAATCCAGTTTTGGAATTCAAGTCAATGTGAAAATAGTCACCCAGGTCAAAACCACATGAGGGTGGAGACCCATGTGGTTCTACGGTGTCATCCTCTATGGGATGCAACAACTGAGCATTTGCTCCTCAATCTGATGTGAGGACGGAATCTGACCAGTGGCCTTTGGGCCTTTATCTTTGAGACCTTTAGCCCATAGGCTGTCATGACAATTGTGTCAGTTTTTCTGAGTATGTTTTACAAAAAGTGTGTACCTTTGAGGTTGTCAGTCGTCTTCGCCACATTGGCTTACCACCCACATCATCTGGGAAGAATTACACGCAATACCAAATTCTCTTGTTATGCTCAGAACAACGTTTCCTTTCACGAGAAACACATGGTGTGGTGAGCGTGTAAATTCAGGTTGTGTGTATGAGCCACCTGAGGCTGAGCTTTTGTACCGCAGTTTAACAGGGTTCGGGCATAAAACTAAAAATTTGCTCAGTTGGAAGGTAGTTTGCGTCAGCCTGAGCAGATTCTCACTTCAGCGTGAGACAGTTAATCTGTTGCAGTTGAAACTTCTAAACATGGTGAATAAGTTTGGTAATTGCTGAGAGCTTTCATTTAAAGCAGAATGACACTCTCATAAGTGGTAGTTTTTACAAAGAGACGGTATGTCATCAAATTGGTAAAAAAAAAAACATGATGCTTCATGAGATTGTTTGTCATAGAGCTCTTTGCCATCAGCATTTTCCATTTAGTATCAGCTGTGTGAAATTTGCATATACTGACAGCTATGTTACATAAGTATTACTGTTTTGGGCGAAATCCCATCTACATTGGCATTGCCGTTTGAATTTGCACATCATGATGATGGTGTTGCTTTCTTTGATTCATCACCACAGACAACATTGTGTCAGAGGATTATTCTGACTCCACCAAGCCAGTTACCACAATGACCTAATGATGACTTTTGGATTCAAACCGGTTGAGATTGCAGGTTTAAACTCTCAGTGGAAGACAGGAAAAGTAGAAAAGCACTCAGCATATACCCCCTGTATAGGCCCAGAAGGCGCAGTCACACTTTAACGTTTACCCCAGCGTGTGGCGAACGCAGGGCAAAGTCAAGAAAATTGGCCAAAACGTCAGCAAAACTCACATTTCGGAGTTTGGTAGCGAACCGCAAACACAGCACAGCGTTCCACAACATGGTTCTAGCGGAGCCCAGCAGAGGCTGGCGTTAGCCAGCGCTCCATTAGAACAAGCAGGACTTTTGCCAAAGTGGCAACGTGCGGCAGAGGGGTTCGACACGCTGCTGTCTAGTGATTCTGAGCAGGCAGGGCGAAGCAGCACCCAGCGTAGACGATCACACCAGTAACTTCGGCAAGCGGAGGCTAATTTGGTCGTAGTGGAGCTTAACTTTCTCTAACGGTCTCCAACGTAGCCAGAGGTACATCGACAAATACGAGGAATTTTAAACATGTTGAAAATATTGGACGCGGTTGACGTTCATCGGCGGAGGATGACAGAGGACGGTAGAAACCAGTGACGGCTAGCAGTGGCTAGCGGACACCGGCGTTTGCAAGTAAGTTCGTCTACATTGGCCCAAACGTCTTATGTTTGACTGTGCCTTGAATCCTATTGGTGCCAGTGCATATCCCCGGATTCTGTAGCTTGAAGTGGATGAGAGTCTAGAACTCCCCCTAAATGGGACACCAGTCCAATGCAGGTTACTTCCCCTGCCAAGGGCTGTAGTGTGACTGGGAATCAAACCCAGGTCTACATATTGGTAGCCCAACTCATCCCACTGAGCTACCTGCGCTACAGCCGCATGTCTGCCAATGGAATAATCTGTTGACTCACTAGCCGATGAAGGACAGTTCGAAGGGCAGTTAGAATTCTGACTTTTTCCCTACCTACTTCTGTAGTATGTATTTAAATGCAAACATCAATTCACAACACAGTGAAAATCCTGGAACGCTTTTTGGTTTCTGACCGCTGGTCACATATTTCACTGCAGAATGTGGTTATCTCCTGGATCATGTCTATGTGAGCACCAAGCAAGAAATGTGTGTGGAGAGTATAGATTTTTATGATGTCATAAGGCAAAAAGGTTAGAGAGGTGATCAAAGGAATGAAAAAGAAAAGCTATTTAACACAATGAAAAAGAAAGGGGTAAAAGAAATCAGAGCAAGGTGACATGTCAGAAGGCAAGAATGTTTGAGAAAATATGAAATGTTACCGTCTCTCACAATGAAAAACAAAGGAAATAGCTGCTGATGTCATAAGGTAAGAATGAAGAGAAGAAATCAAAGGATAATGTAGAAAAGATCAAAGGAAAAAAACTCACAAAAATAAAAGGTAACATTTGATGATGTCATAAGGCAAATATGCTAAGAAGAAGAGATCAAAGGAAAGCCTTTCTCACAATGAAAAAGATAAAAAGCAGATATTTTGTTGATGGTCTGCAGAGAACCTCCACAAGATCGTAAATGCAGCTTAATGAGAAAAAGACACAATTGCTTCACAAATTGCAGCCTTGCTTTTTCTCAGGGATTATTCCACTGCTTATTGCATTTGGACACAATTCTGGCGCAACTGCTTTCCTCCCTAATGCTACATGACATCATCAGATCTCATATAGTTTCATGCACTGACTCCCCTTCTGTTTTTCTGTATTCCCCAAAGCCCATAGATTATCATGAAAATACTTTTCTGCTTACTCACTGGCTGGTGTGCCGTCATGAACCTAAAAATAAACCCATGTTTGGTCAGTGTGGGCCATGTAAAAGAAAATGCTTTACATATGAGGGTATATGTATGCAGAATATGGTCTGCTTTTGTTTTGAAATGCCATATTCATGGCAAGGACCATTCTCCCAACACACACACACAGAATGGTCTAATTAGAAGCCAGCAGTCCTGTGGTCCAGTGGTAATGACAGTTTGGTCATAATTCATCATTTGTTCAGTCAGACGGTTCCAAGCAGCTTCCTGTCTCATTGTTTATCCTGGCATTGTTTTGCAGTAATACGCCACAACAAAGGATTTCTGCTCTGTTACTCCTTTACTGGCATGCATGCAAATATGTGGAATAATGCCACACCAGTGTGCACAAATACACACACATTGCATCCAGACAAAAATAAAAGCTTTCTTGACACCACGGGCATGTACAGCAAAATTAGGTTTAGGCCTTCAGCAGTTGCAGAAAGTTGACTTGCCACAGTAGTTGGGATCAAGTAGAAAAGGGCCAAAACATACACAGACGCATTTTTCAAAACTGAAATAACACTTCTTCTACTGAAAAATTATGTGTGTAACACTCAGGATGAGTGAATGTTACTCATGTATGAAAGCCTTGTACCTCGCAATAACAGACCACAACAAACGATTAGTTTCACTCCTGCATAATCTGTTAATTATTTCATGACCTGCATACTGACCCGAGTAATTCCATAACCTGATTAAACCAACCATTTTAAAAAAAGGAATTACGTAGAGTCACTGTTATACATCTGACTGTCGGCACAACATTGGTGCCGACAGTTAGGGTTGGGCAAAATCCACTTAATAGGAAAATTATGATGTCTCCAGTAAAACATTGCGATGGACGATGAAATGGGGGTGGGGGCAGCGGATGGGATGGGTGTTCTTTGTACATACTTTAATTTGCACTCATTAAACTGTCTACTCATAAATGAAATAATAATAAATTGATTACTATTTCTTTATTTACTGTTACTAATTTACCATAACAGGTAACCTCCTCAGCTGATTTTCCCAAGCAGCTGTCACCTGTAGATGTTCGGAGCAGCCGAGTCCTCCTCACTATTTGGCAAAAGTCAGGAAAAAGTTGTTTTTTTTCAAAGTCCTCACTGCATGACCACATGACTGCAGGCAGAAGAACTCTTCTTGATATCTAGGATTCTTTTTTTTTCTGTGCTCGCAAGAAAATTGTGACAAGTTGCACGCCACCACGTCCAATGGTCCAGCTGACCAGCAGGACACACTTGGCAGCCTTGTTTCAGTCCACATACGGCATATATAAGCTCTTTCATATACAAATACAGACTCACTGACACAAGTATATAGTCATCAGTGCTCAATTAGATCTCTGGGGAAACCCCCCAGTGCTAACAAATAAATATGTATTTACGTTATAGCAGGAACAATGGAATTAGTGTTTTGATATGCTGGGGGGTGGCATCACAATGGTGGCTCCACATTGTAATGTCGGTCAGCCATCGGCGATGGACGATGACATTGTCCAACTGCCCAACTCTAGTACCAGTGGTGTTAACTTTGAACCTTTCAGTACTACTGATTCCCAAAAAGATCTTCAATATGCAGGTCAATGCACAGAACTCCCCAAAAACATAATTAGTAGGGATAGCATTTTGACACACCTTCGAGATAGAAGTTCAAATGGTTTAGAAACATACCTACATACCCCGGTGCAATACGATGTTCGTATACCATTTTGAACATCTCACAAAGATGTCACATGACGGTCTGGTAGGTGTGGCACATGACAAGGCATTTTAAAAAGGCAGTGAACATAAAGCATTTGTGGTTCTGGAGCAACCTTTGAAGAGTTTAGGAATTTTACATTTAGACTACACCATGTTGATAGATAAATGCACATATGTTATCATAGAGATGGAGGGTAGAGTGATCAAGAGACTCCTGATTCATTCTCAATGAACCAAAGGAAAGGTTATGTCAAAAACTGGTACAGAGCAACTGCCACCACAAATTAAAATGTAGACAAAAATCATCTCATACAGCATGTATAATTAACAAAAAAATTGTTTCAAGACGCTTCACATATTGAAGCTTTGTTCAACACTGCTGCAATTGCAACACTTGCCCCTACATGCCAACATTGAGCAAGAAGCTTTGCGACTTTTTGAAACCTTGCGAAACAACATAACCAAATGTTTTGAAGTTACGAAACCTTTAAATTGGCATCCCTACTCAGCTCATCGAATTCTTAAGGGTTGCATTTGCTGTTACTATCAAGTGTGAGCAGCATTGGGAGCAGTCATGTTCAAATTGTTGTATTTCCATCTTTTTTTCCTGTCCTACTCCATCTCTCCATCCTTTGTAGGTCATGGCACTTGTAACTGTGGCTTCTGTCAGTGTTCACCAGACTGGCAGGGTGAGAATTGTAATTGCTCCAGACGTACAGACACCTGCATGTCCACCGTGGGCCTGTTGTGTAGCGGTCGAGGACAGTGCGTGTGCGGGGCCTGTGAATGCACCCAGCCCGGCGCCTATGGGGCCACGTGCGACAAATGCCCCACCTGTCCAGACGCCTGCACCATGAAAAAGTGAGTCTACAAAGAGATGCTGCAGATACAAAGTGCACATTGCATCCGTGGTGTGTAGATACATAAGTATTTGGACAGTGACACAATTTTTGTAATTTTGCCCCTGCACACCACCGCAATGGAGTTGAAATGAAACAATCAAAACTGGAAGAAGACCCACATGTAAGCAGCAACTGAAGGAGGCCACAGTAAAGGCCTGTCAAAGCATCTCAAGGGAGGAAACTCAGCATTTGGTGATGTCCAGGAATTCCAGACTCTACCTGGAATTGACTGCAAAGGATTAGCATTAATAATAATTCTTATTTTTATAATTATGGTAGTTTGTCCTCTGAAAATAGAGAGACTGTTTCTAAAAATTGGAGCCCGACCGATATATTGGTTGGTCGATAATATCGGCTGATATGATTTTTGTTAGACCCCTTGAAATAAAGCTAAAATTCTACATTACAATCACATCTTATTTGTTGAATGTCAGTCATCTTGTGGTGGTGTACAGAGGCAAAATTACAAAAATTGTCACTGTCCAAATACTGTATGTGACTGTATATTGTGCACTTTAACCTTGTAACCAACAGTGTGTGAAAAACATTTTTCTGAAATGAGCTGATATATATATATATTTTTTTCTCTTGTAGAGAATGTGTGGAGTGTAAACATTTTAAGAGGGGCAGACTGTTTGAGGACAATTCCTGCACTCTAATCTGCAAGGATGAAATTGAGTTTGTGGATGAATTAGGTGAGACATACTACGAGAAGGACATTCAAAAGTCTCAAAATTCTTCATCTTCCATTATTGTGCCTTTTTTTTTTGGATCCATACCAAGAATTAACGGTGTTCTTTTTAAGCTTCAATTTGAGATTTCACAAAGTTTGTGTGAAAATTGGTTCATGTGTCAAACAGCCTGTCTTACAAACTAATGATTTTCTTTTAAATGTCCTGATCCACCTTTGTCAAAACTGGTTTGCGTAACAAGCCACATTTGACAATTAAAAACAACTACCAGGCATATATTTCGTACAGTGACATCCCACTACGATACAAACTGACCCCCAAGTACATTTTTGGACTGGATATATAGACTTGATTTTAGTATTATCAGCATGAAGAACCATCTCCCTTCTTCATTACCTCATCACGAACTGCCGTCATTGTTTACATTCTGTGAAGACGATCACATGGGAAAACAAATATATTGAAAGTCAAGTTATTATTGAGACATACAGTATTTTCAGGATAAAATATTTAATTAGGTCAGACAGAAACATAATAATTTTTAATATTGCACTTTCAGGCAAAATATTTCAAAGTGATCTACATAATAAAATATCAAAAACACACTAGTAAAAAGATAAAAAAAATAAAATTTACATTCATAAGAACAAATTAAAATTCAAACACTAAATACAAACACCTCATACAAACTAACAAATGTACTTAAAATGGGGTAAAACCATAAATATTCTAGTTTGTGTCTTCTGACAAACTGTAGCTGAAATTTCACGTCTTCTTTTTAAGAAAATCCTTCTCTGCTCCACTCCACCGGTAAGCTGTATAACTGGCAATGCAACAGACAAAAGTTGCACTATGTACATTTTCTCCAATCACAGCCACAGAAGCCTATATCTCCTTCAGAGTTGTGTGGGTTTCTTGATGGCTTTCCTCACTAGTCTCCTTCTTGAGCGGTCACTCAGTTTTTGAGAACTGCCTACTCCAGGCAGCTTTACCATACAGTACCATACTGTTTGTATTTCTTAATGACTGATGTAAATGAAGTCCAAGACATGTTCAATGACTTGGAAATGTTGATGTATCTGAAGAAAGAAGAAGTAAGTTCCGTAAAGGCCCTGAGGCCCATTGGTACCGGTGCTTATCCCCAGGTTCCATAGCGTGAAGTGGATGAGAGTCTACGAGTCCCCCTGGGTGGGATTCCAGTCAGATGCAGGTTACTTCCTCAGTCATGGCTGGCACCCATTTACTGCTGGGTGGACTGAGACATATTGGTAGCCCAACTCCTAAACCCACTGAGCTACCTGCTCTACTGTATAAAGAATACTGGCTGTAAAAGTAATGATTTATATTAAAAAATAGCCTTATATTTAGTTTGTCCAATTACTTATGGGCTCCAAAATGGTTAATGCAATATTTTTCTTACACCCCTTGAATTAAAGCTGAAAATCTGCACTACAAGCACAGCTGATATTTTTTATTTCAATTCTACTGTGGTAGTGCACCAAGGAAAAGTTACAAAATTTTTTGTCACTGTCCAAATACATATGAACCTGGCTGCTTATATATTCCTTATCTACCTTTGATGTATCATTTTTGGTTGATCTTCCATCCAGTGTTTCATGACACCAACGCGGTGAACTGCACCTATAAGGACGAGGACGACTGTGTGCAGCGTTTTCAGTATTATGAGGACGCCAGCGGCAAGTCCATCTTGTTTGTTGTCAAAGAGGCAGGTAAGAAAAGTCCATCCTACCTTTCCACCACTAACTAATAAATCTGAATTCAAATTATGTGTGGGCCTGAGTCTCCTTGATGCCAATATCTTTGCCGGAGAATGAAAGTCCAAGTCTTTAGGGTCCTTGGACTTGGATGCTAACCAGTGGCCTAAGGCGATGACTAGATGTCTTTGCTGGAAAATATGGATTAGAGTTAACAAGGACAACATTACCAGCTGCAAATGCATCATGATGCCACCTTTCATGAGCCTCACGTTACGCCAGATCGCCTCTGCATCTAGAAGTGGATACCAAACACCTCGAGTGATAAGTGTGTTTACTACAACCAAACACAAGTTGTCACTTCCCCCGCTGCACGCCCTTCATCTGCTTGGTAAATTGGACAAGTAGAAAGAACGAGCGGCTCTAAAACCTCCTTTAATGACCGCCGGTGCCCGCAGAGAAAGTCTGTCCATGGGTCTGCTTTTAATGCACGCGTGTGTTCCATTTAAACACAACTGGGTAGCAGAGAGGAACACCAAATTTGCCTTGAACGCAGTGCACCCCACCGTGTCAAAGAGGGTTGTAAAGCGCTGCCAAGCTCCTCGAGGAACACGCTGACGCCGCAGATTCTCAAGAGGACAGCGGGAGTGGGGAGGAGGCCAAAGTGGGAAAGCAAAAGAATGGATAGAGAAATGAGTGTGAATGTGAGCAGGTTTATTTTAAGGTGGAAAAAAATTGACATTTATTAGACAATTTTATGTTAAGGGTTCCAGTACACTGTTTACTGTATCTTTAGTAAACCCAAGATGAGAAGATAAGAACCTTGAAACAATGTTGCAGAATTACCTAATCATGCCGAACTGACAGGATGGGTAGGTACACCATGATCAGGATAAAAGGTTTCGACTGAAAAACAGGAAACAGAGCAAGATATAACAATTGGGGTTAGGAGGTGCAGGAAGAGGCATGGAACTTTGATGTCAGCTGTAAAATTTTGCCCGTGAGGTTCTTCTAATATCTTCTCATGAATGCAAACATGTGTTCACACATAGACTAATTGTTAGACATATACAGAAAATTTCTCACATGTATTGCAGAACTTTCATGAAGTTCTAAAACCTTCTACTGCATTCTACAATGTTCCACTGAAGATGATCTTTTCCCAAAAAACATTCTCTATATTTCCAAAACTTTCTTGTACCTTCTAGTACTTTTTAGTTTAGGATACTTGTATAATATCTGATGCATTCGCTATATTTTAGACATTTTCTTTTTGTAATTTGTAACAATCAACATCACACAAATACCTACGTATCAACAGGAAACAAAATTATCTCTAAACTAGAAGGGCGCTTCATCATTCTTAGAGCTTAATCGCTGACCATTCATCTGATCTTTGTTCCTGATCACTCATCTTTGATCCTGATTGGTGACCTTTGATCCTGAGCTCTGACCTTTGATCCTGATTATTCGTATCTGAGCTTGATATTTGATCCTGATCACTTTTTTTTTACCCCCGCAAACAAAGATTTGGGGGCGGGAGTATATAGGAATTGCCCTGTCTGTCCATCTGTCCGTATGTCTGTCTGTCCATGAGTCTTGTAAATGCAACTCCTCCGAAACCATTTGTTGGATTTCAATTAAACTTCACACAATGTTTGCACACCATATGACAATGTGCACAAACAAAAATTATTCTGGTCTGACATCGTCAAGGGGAGTTAATTTGACTTTTTGTGTTTAATTAATGCATCACATGATATTGAGCTCCAAAGCGCAACTCCTCAAACTGTATTTCAATGAAACTTCAAACAGTGGGATACACTGGGAAAAAAACCTAATGAAATTGTTTCAACTGGTAAATAAATTGTGCTTGTCCAAATTAAAGTAATACATTAGCATAAAAATTACTTAAGTTAATTTGGACAAGCTTAATTCATTTGAGTGTTTCCAATTGAAGCACTTTATTAGGTTGGCCCAAAATTTGGTTTTTTCAGTGATAGCACACCATATGAAGATGTGCATAAAGAAAGATAATTGTGTTCTCATGTCTTCAAGGGGACTTAATTTGACTTTTGTGTTTAACTAATGCATCATACTATATGATATTGATCTTGTAAGCACAACACCTCCTAAACCGCTTTATGGAGTTCAATGAAAATCCACACAATGGTAGCAAATCACATGAAGGAAATAAATCTGGTCTGATGTCTTCAAGGGGAGATAATTGGCGTTTTGTTATTGTTGTTGGTTTAAAAAAAAAATACATCATATTTGTCAGTTACTTGTACAAATCCTTGATCTTTGAAGTTGACTGGTTTGTTAATTCAGGTATTTTATGACAAAAGATTTACTTTAAATGATACATAGTACATGCAAGCAAATAGTATGGCAGAGCGGGAGCATCATTTTGTGAACATGATCACAGATTTCTTGTTGATCCCAATTGCTGATCTTTGATTCTGGCCAAGGATGTAATGTTTTCATCACTGTTTGTATGTCTGGCTATCTGTCTGTGTTACTTTGATCCTGGATCAAAGGAATCAGGATCAAGAGGTGGATCCTGGCCTGTGATACTTATTGTTGAAGTCGGAGCCTGATTGCTTTGAGTCTGTAATCACGATCAATCAGAATCAAAAGAAGGGTACTGGGATCAAAACTTCAACTGAGAATGATTTTGCAGTTTTTTTCACCAGGACAATATTTTTTAAAAGGACCATTTATAGGATGAACTGTTTTTTTTATTTTTTATCCCGCCCCCCCGAACCTGGCTTCACAAAACCAGCTTAATGTTGCCACAGCAGTTTCTGCAAAATTTTAGTCTGGAAAACATCCGCTGAGAGTCAACACGACCACAGAACCAAGAAAACCAAATGCCAGGTCAGACCATGAACTAATAGGAGCGTTGAGATGACAGCATGACTTGTTTCCCTTTGAAATTTCCAGCCTTTCTGAACAATGTTTAAACGAGTGGTTGAACATATAAAATGAACACTGACTCATGTCTTATTTGTCTTAAGTTGATTCAGAAACTTATTCTGTGGATAATGTAGGAGTATGTTTGTAAAACGGTTGGATGATTGAAAAAAATTACCAGGACAGGCTGAGATGAGGTTTATTCTTCCAGTCAGCGAGTGAAGTGAACAAGAGTTCTGTCGGTCATTTATTGTGCAGCCGTCTTGTAACTTTACGAATCATTTACTGCTGATGCCAGACCACAGTGAACACAGGAAAATATGAGCCACAATTATTGTGCTGCTACTGCTTTCCTCTCTGCTCCCATCCTTTTCTACCTCACTGTATAATAACACAGGTAGAGCTTTGTATGTGTCTAACACTGAACTTTCTGGAGATAATCTGACTGAAATTTGGCACAGTGATTCTCTATAGGCTGAGCTAGTGTGTACTTCAATGGTGTCAAGATCGGAACATAACCCTACAAGTTAGTGTGTTTCAAATTAAAACCCCACTTTTCCCCATTTGGATTTATGGGGTTCTGGAGTCTCACTTCATTCCTGATGACACATCTCATTGAAATTTCGCACACAGCTTTATCATAGTGTTGGCCAGCATATAGTTAATTTTGACTATGAGCCAACAAGAACCATAAAAGTTACTGGGGTTAAAAAAAACCCCACTGTCATATTTCTGGAGTCCCACTTTACTCCTGTAGGACATACAGTATCTACTTGAAATTTGGCACACAGCTTTACCTTGATGTTGGTCAGTACAAACTTAATTTTCATTGTCATCCCACCAAAACCCTGAAGATTGTTGTTGGTCTTTTCAGCTGCCCCCGTTTGCTCAGGGTCACCACAGTGGATCCAGTACAGATCCGCATTGGGATTCGGCACAAGTTTTACGACAGATGCCCTTCCTGACGCAAATCCAGTTCTACCCAGAGAAACAGACACACAGCCACTGGTCTTCCTAAGCAGTCTCCCAGCCAAGTACTAATCACACTCTGCTTAACTTCTGAGATCTGACGTGATCAGGTGTACACACAGCAGATTGGCTGCTATAAAACCCTGAAGATTATTGGAGTTAAAACAAACCAAACTTTTCAATGGACAGTCATCTTCCAAATCTGGCACACAGCTTCACCTCAGCTATTTATTTATTATTTATTAACTTGTAGAGAGATTCATTTATCACAGCAGAGATTGTCATTTCTCTGGGTCGTCTGCCTTTGAGATTGAGAGGCGCCTTGGAAGAGCTTATGGAGTCATGAGGTCGCTGGACAGAGGTGTTTGATGATGCCAATATCTTTACAGTAGAATGAAGGTCCAAGTCTTTAGGGTCCTGGTGCTTCCTGTCTTAGTGTATGGTTGTGAGACATGGATGCTAACCAGTGACCTAAGGCAATGACTGGATGTCTTTGGTACTACGTTTCTTCAGAGGATCTTTGGGTACTGCTGGAATGACTTTGTGTCAATTGAGAGTCAATAGAGAGTCTCAGAAGAGGAATATCGTTTGCATTGTGAGGGAATGTCAGCTACAACATTTTGGCCATGTGGTGCATTTCTCTGGGTATGATCCAGCATGGAGTTACCTCAGTGTTGAGGACCCCAGCAGCTGGAGGAGGCCAAGTGGATGCCTACGTTTCACCTGGCTGTGGTAGATAGATGGTAACTTTCAAAAGGTGGGGATGGACCAGTTGTCTGCCTGGCTGGTTACATTCCAGGACGCAAAGTGGTTCCATTGTGTGGCACCAGACCTGACCCAAATCACTATTTATCCACTTGTGGTCAACACTGTTTATGGCTCTGTTTTCTCTTTTGTCATGCCACAGAGTTCAGAATCCAAAACAGTACTAACTTATTCTAATTTTAAAAAAGTCAAAAAAGTGACCGCAAATCCAAATGAGCCACGAAACAGAGGGAACAGTGTTATGAACTCAGACTTCCTCTGACCTTGAACTGGTTCATCTTCTCCTGTTTGTCCATTTTAACTGCTCATTTGTCTCTCCCGTCACCCCTCCAGAGTGCCCCAAAGGTCCAGATATCTTGGTGGTGCTTCTCTCGGTGGCAGGAGCCATCTTGATCCTTGGTTTGGCGGCTCTACTCATCTGGAAGCTGCTGGTCACCATCCACGACAGACGAGAGTTTGCAAAATTTGAGGAAGAACGAGCTCGTGCAAAGTGGGACACGGTGAGCGAATTCGGGATGAAGCAATTTGAGAATATTTGGAAATAGATTATCAAGATATAGTCATCAAGCATTAGTTTAGGGGGAAATACTTTTTTTGTGAGAGGTGCCAGGATTTCCTACTCTGGATTCTTTTTTTTCTCCCCACACACGTAAAGTATATTAATTGAACACATCCATCCAATGCACAAACATGCTCCTTCATAAACATGCACAGACGCATAAGGCCACACAGGTGGTGTCTCGCGCTCCTTTTCTAAAGATGCTTTTATTATTTTATGGCATGCTGTTACTCCAGGAAGAACAAAGGGCAGCTGCTGCTCCCAGAGGAAGGGCTTGGTTTAAATTAGCTAGTGCTAATTAGCTTTTACTAGTGATTCAGTGCTTTTTTGGCCTGGCACACTCAACGCCCAAATGCCTCAAAGACATCTACACTTAAGGTGTTCACTTGGAACAGAAACAAAAACGCAAGCCACATATTCAAGATGATGTGTTTGATTACAGTATAAGGGTATTTGCCTGGAGAGTGTATTGCTTCTAGGTCCTGTAGTTCTATATGGGCGCTGACGCCCATTGGTGTTGGGATGGGACTCCAGTCCGATGCAGGTTACTTCCCCAGCCAAGACCAGTACCCATTTACAGCTGGATGGACTGAGACAATGCATATGAAGTGTCTTGTTAAAGGACAGAGACAGATAGTACGACTGAGAATCAAACCCAGGTCTACATATTGGGAGCCCAACTCCTTATCGCACTGAGCTACCTGCTGTACCGTGTTAGGCTGAATAAGGTGTAAATACATTGAATTTTGTGTATGTCACAGTAATCCTGACATGCTTCTGTCTTAACAGGGACACAATCCTCTCTACAAAGGAGCCACCTCCACCTTCACAAACATCACATACAGAGGGAAGGACTGATGCTGCTGAAATGGGGGGAAAAAATCATGTGCAGGCTTCTACTGTCACAAGAAGACAATAGTTAATATTATTTGTGCTTGTAAATATGTACAAATTATGAGGACATATTTTATCAGGGATTTGTCATAAACACTCATTTATAATGACACTGACAGACTGATGTTTTGACTTGAGAAGTGGCATGCTTAAAGGACCAGTTCACCCAAGTCCTAAAACAGATGTTTTCCCTGCATTAGCAGTCCAGATGTTTTTCCCCACTTAGATTTTGACATTAACCAATACAATGGAGAGAAATGAAATATATAACTTCAGCATTTTCAAACAACATTGAAAACATGGGAACAGCCGCTTTATATTTTTACCCACTTTTAACAGTTAAATGTGGTGGTGGTTTTATGTTAAACATCCTCAAAATCCCAAGAAACTGCCCTACTACAATGTACACTTTGGCCTAGTCCACACTACTCCGTTTTCACAGGAAAAAGGCTCAGTATCTATCTGTTTTGGCCTTGCATCCACACGAATTCACCATTTTCATCACCGCAAAACGGCGCGTTTTGAAAACGCTCTCCAGAGTGGAGCGAAACGAAAATGGCGTAGTCGTTTTGGTGTGTGGACGAGTGTTTTTGAAAATGGTGCAGTAACATTAACTGCCAGCGGGAGGAAGCAGCGGTATGTCCTGTCGCTGTGAATGCGTCTGTGAAGCGCAAAAGAAGAGCACACATTTCCACAGGTAAGCAATGACGGAATGTTTTTGACATGTTTATCTATTTTAATAGCATGTTTAGTTATAATCTGCACATTGCATATCTACGGACCACAGGAGGCGCTTTTGCTTCTGTTGAGCGGACCCACGTCACTATCAGCCTCCTGCCACACGCTGGCAAAATGCGACACCCTTTCAGTTTGTTCTGCAGTACAGCGTACTCCAAATGTCGAAGAAGAAATGAAAACAGCTTTGTGTAGATGCAGTTATTTTCAGATATGGACACATGTCGTATTTGTTTCAAGACGGAACTCCCAATGAAAGCGGAGCAGTGTGGACTAGGCCTTAATTTCCCTAAATAATTTTTTCTGCCACTAGATTTCACACTAGCTCTGTTTTCAGAATAAAAACAGTTTCCCTCCTCGGCCACTCCTCCCCAACCCTCTCTCCTCGACAGTGAGCACAAGGAATGGCAGTTAGAGACTTTTAACAGGTCTAACAGCTCTCTATGTGGTGAAAAGCCAGGTGCATGTGGATTTTAGTCTGACCATGTTCTTAGTCAGGGGTGTTATTAATCAATAAAGGTGATTTTTGGGTGTATTTCTGAAAAATAGCTGCCGTCCACCATCTTGAGCTGAGTAGAGGTGAGTAGCGAGTACTGCTGTCTCTTTATAAATGTAGGGAGGGGCAACGGTTTCACAGGGTGGGACTCACATGCACTAAGTGGAAATCTCATGCACTAAATGTGCACACATGGCCAGACCGAGAATCTAAACAGGGGACAGAAGGCACAGAGGGAGTGCTGCTTAATTTTCTGCACAGGGCACCATTAAACCAATAAATATTTACATTGAAAATAGTTCTTGGCTAGTTGTCGGTTGTTGGCTGTATTAATGTATAAAATTTAATTTAAGACACCTTTAACTTTCATGAAATATGTCACTGAAACAGGTAATTTCTTCAAAAGTGAAAACAGGATTTTATTTATTTATTTTTTTTAGGATGCATGTACTGTTTTGTTTTGTTTTTTTGACTACAAAGTTTAACATCTGTTTTTAAGACATAAAGGGTCTGATTTACTAAAGGTTTGCATGTGTAAAAAAGTGCGCAAACACCATAGCTCCCACAAAAAATGTGCATGCTGATTTACTAACAGTGCGCACTGAGGACTGCGTCTTTCAAATGTGCAAAATAGCGCCTATTGTCTATTTAATACATTTGCCTTCATGAATATGCAATTTGGGGTTTGTCCACCCGAGTGCACAAAATTGTGGGTGTTGAACATGCAAATGGGTGAGGTTTGTACACGCCACATGATTTATCAAGGCTAAAAGTAATTTCAGGGCTGAGATTGTGTCTGTAATTGAGCACGTTTGAAACCTTGCTGCTAACTTATCCAGTATTGCGCGATCAATGCAGAAATCTGATTCAGACTCATTCCCTGGGAACCGTTTGGTATGCATTTCTTTATTCTCACTCAATGATCTTCTTGAACACAGACAACATTAATTTATAGTGGCCACACACGGGGACTGACAGCAGTCAGCAAGCGTCAGCCCCGTGGACAGCACCCGTGGAAAGCAACAGCCACAAATATAACATACAAAAAATGACTCTCATTCTATATCACATCCTCTCCAGTTATGTGAAAGTGAAGAGAATATATTAACACTGGAGTCAGTTCACATGACGTGAATGCACCTCCGTTGAGGGAATGCACAAGACCTTTTATTAATAATGATAACAATAAATAGGTTTATTCAGTATATCCGAGTTCGCCACAGCATCCAGACACAAGAAAAGGACGCTGAGTGTATTTACAGCAGGGTGACTTAAATTAATAAAATCAACAACATGTCTATTTGTGCGGGCAGCTGCTTTTCACGGCAGCTGTGCTGAATCCAGGCTTGTGCCACACACACACACCTCGCACCTCCCATGAAAGAGCAGACAAATCATTTTCAAGGCACATCATTTTTGATATGGTAAATGTTCAATAAAGGACTTTCAGTTAAAATGTGTGCGTTTTTTCTTATTTTGTGCATACCTGCAAGTGGCTGATTGAATTTCGATTTGCATTTCCGATCGTTAACACACGCAAAACCCTCATTTGCATACTGCTGTCTACATCACGTCACCACCTCCTGTCATGTGCACAGTCATTCTTCGCAAATCACTCGCAAAACGTTCACCAACCCAACGCGCAAAAGTTTGGAATGCCTGCACTATTTAGCACTCGTTATATAGGATCTTAGTAAATCAGGCCCAAAGTGACCTATATTAGTTTGCTTTCTTTAGTTTAAAAAAACCTACCAGTGACCTTGACCTTTGGCCTATATATAATATGACCCCTTTAATTGGGAGAATGTTTTTTTATGATTTGGGTGAAGTGATCTTTTGAGTTCAGGACTGAAGCGCAAATCCATCAAAATGTTTTTTGATCAAAATGTTCTGAATTGTTGTTTGTGGTACTCAGTGAGACAATGGAAAGAATCTGTCCTTTCTTCAGTCGATATGTAATGTGGTTTGGAGTAAATTGTTAATTTACTCAAAGAAACATGTCTCTTTTTTTCTTCCTAATGACAAGCTCTCATTAAGATATGTAAAAGCATCATTTTCTGGTGAGTCTGTTTTTACTATAAGCTATATTTTACAATCGTGAGTGTCAATCTAGTACCAACCCGAGGGCCAGATCTGGCCCATAAGACAATTTACATAGTCCTCCACATTATTATAATAATAAAAAATTTTAATTATTAAAATTACTGTATTATATTGTTAAATCTGTCTCACAAAGTCTTGTTTAAAATTTAATTTTTCACTTTGAATTTACCTGTCTTTATTTTAGAATACTTCAGATTTCTGGCAAGGTTGCAATATACCTTAAAAAAGCGAGACAAAAGTTGCAGTTATCATCATGATAAAGACTGAGCCTGTTTATTTTCATGTTAATTTTGAATTGATGGTTTCCTCCTTGGTCAACAACCTCTCAGGTCTTAGTGATGGAGCGATCTCTTAAAGGTGGATGATGTCACATTTCTAACTCACAACTCCAACTTCTTCATAAATTCCTTAGTTCTGATCCTGGGCTGTTGGTCTTTTAGAACAAATGTTCATTAATTGCTGGGTGTTAATTTGTGGCTCCTTCCTCAAAGATGTCAAGTCTGTATGGTTCTAAGGTACTTATAGTTTTGTCTAATAGAGTACGTTACTTGTAGTACCATGAATGTTTTACAGAAGACTCCTTAAAGGCTTATGAAGAGCCAAAATTTTGCTCCAGAAGCTTTGGTATATCCATCCATTTTCTGAACTGGCTTATTCCAGTCACGGGGGGGGTGGAGCCTATGGCAGCGGTCATTGGGCGAGAGGCAGGGTACACCCTGGACAGGCCACCAGTCTATCGCATGGCCACATATAGACAGACAAACACATTCACAATCTCAGTCAATTTAGAACCACCAATTCACCTAACCTGCATGTCTTTGGAAGTGCGTGGAAGCCGGAGCGAACCCACACAAACAAGGGGAGAACATGCAAACTCCACCCACGGACCAGGTCGGAAGCGAACCTGTGACCTTCTTGCTGTGAGACAAAAGTGCTAACCACTAAGCCACTGTGCTGCACAGCTTTGGTATACGTAATTCTTTAGAATTTTTGTCCTTGATCTTAAATGCAAGAAGGCACTGATTCTACAGGTACACCCCTAAATACAGCCAACGGTTCCCCAGTTAACCGTTAATTATGCCAATTAGTCATTCATAAGTTTTTAAAAAGTAACTCCATCAATTTCTGGAGCCTTCCATGCTGTTTAAAGAGGCAGGTATCTTTCTGTATGTGAACTGTTGACCCACTGAAAACTGGACATAGTGAATAAAAATTGAAGTAAGTATAGTTGCGGTCAGAAGTTTACATACAATGTCATAGTAATTTTTGGATGTTAATGATTTCTTTGAACTGTACTTTTGCCAGGGTGGAATGATTGTACAGCATACATCATTAATGATTCTAAAAAACAAGAATTGGGTGCACAGGTTTGAATTTATTTGGAATCTTCTCTAATCCACACAGGGTCAAAATTATACATTCAGGCTCAAATATATACATACATTCACTTAAATATTTTAATAAGTGGTGCTGAAGGTTCTACAATGTCTTTTAACGTGACAAGGCCAAGGCCTATTAACTCCTCGTTAGTGATCATGATTGACTACAACTGGTAGTTTCTCTTCGCCAGCATAAAAAGGATGTGTTTGACAGCATTCATTGGAATGACCAATGGGAAAGTCCAAGGAACTCAGTGAAGATCTAAGAAGGCGAATTGTAGATTTACACAAGTTTGGAATGTCTCTTGGAGCCATTTCTGTACAACTGCAGATTCCAAGATCATCAGTTCAAACA
>OMMV01187564.1:0-12743 GCA_900302635.1 Chatrabus melanurus | reverse complement strand
AATTTTCAGGATAAATGGGAAATGGCCCAAGGACCAATCGATTAGATTTTGGTGGTGATCCGGATTATCATGTAAATCTGGGATTATCCGAAAGGATTCTTCAACATTGCGAGATAGGGCCAATAATCCACATTCAGTGATCCAGAATACTGCTCAGTTGGATATTAATCTCTACCAAAATGGTTTATGCTGGCATTATCATTGGGTTCTCAGAAGTCCGTCTGCTGGAAAAGAACATCTCCACATTATGGGGGACTGAACTGCCTTGGCGGAGGTTTGCGCTCTCTGAGTGCTTTCTAGTTTCTGTATAAATTAAACACAGTTGGTGTCTTACTGTACATTGAATTCTATTCAATGACGTTTTGTTGTGCTGCTCCCATTCAGCTGAGGGCCACCACAGCAGGTATGGCATGGGATTGACAAGTTGATGTGGTTTTTCTAACACAACTCCAACTTTATAAGGAGAACAGGGCTTAGGCAGCCTTGAACCTGGGACATTTTGCTTTGGGAGGTAAGCACGCTTACTGTTTGCACCACTGTGCTGTTGCATCATGGGAACTACTCTGAAAATATAATGAATTGTATGTCATATTGCCATATTAACATATTTTTACTGTATTTGTACAAAGTATGTTAATATGAGGAGTTCTGAAAAATGATGTCTGTTGAGAATTGAGTAGGCTATATATCAATAGGACAAAATGGATTCTGCACTTCATTACGTTTTCAAACTAATGCATACCACTTGACACAATGCAGCAAGCAGTTAGTGTGCTTACTTCAGAAATCCAACATCTCTGGTTCAAGGCCTTTTCTGCTTTTGTTCATTTTTTGCAAATTACAACAGTTTTATACTGTAAATTTTACGGTATTTTCTGAAAAGGTATTTACATATTTTACGACATTTTTTTTTTTTTTTACAGAATTATTCTGGCAACCACAGCTGCCAACTTTTTTCTGTTAAAAACAATGGCTTTTTTTCACAGTGTAAAATAAAAAGCATGTTTCTTTACTTAATATGTACAGTGTAACAGGTCTCATAAATATCACACAATATTACACATGATGACCAGTTGTTAATGTCTAAAATACTAAATTAGATTGAGTTGGATATGGCCATAGCAGATGGTCACCCCTCTGAGTCTGGTCTGCTTGAGGTTTCTTCCTGTACTCATAAAACATCCAGCGGGTTTTTCCTCACCACTGTTGCCATTGTGCAAGGGGTGGGTAAGGTTAGACCTTACCCTTGTGAAGTGCCTTGGGGCTGACTATGTTGTGATTTGGTGCTATATAAATAAACTGAATTGAAATTGAATTGAGTTGTTGCCTCGCAACAGGCCATATGCAAATAAAGATATAGACCATGATAATTAAATGTTCATACTTTACACATTGTATTCACCTTAAAAAAAGACGCATTTACAATTTAACAACAAAAACACATGTTCAAATTATAAATCTGAACACAACACGTACGTACCAAAGTGTTGAGCTTAAGCACTGATAGTTAGTATTGTCATTGTCCATCAATCAGCTTGAGTTTCTAGAGACTTTTTTTGAACAGTCAAAAAAACATGGTGGCAACAGAACGTGCCTTTAAGTCTACGTAAATGCTGCTGCTAAGGGTAGTAACGTTTTACTGTCTTTGGTGTGTAGCTCTTTGTGATAAGGAGTTGGGCTCTCAATATGTAGACGTGGGTTCAATTCTCAGTCATGCTACCTGTCTGTGTCCTCGGACAAGACACTTCATCTGCATTGTGTCACTCCACCCACCTGTAAATGGGTAATGGCTGGAAGTAACCTGCGTCAGACTGTCCTGTCATGCTGGGGATAAGCCTATATGGGCTTCAAATGGAGGCAGAATGGCCCCACCTCCTATGTAGTTAGGAGGCTTCAAACGTATGGAGGGTGGGTCTGCTTAGGGTAATAATGTATCGAGGTTTTCAATGTGCTTGACTGTTGCTTCAAAGAATTGGTCGGTGAAATCTAAAGAGCAACCAGTAAATCCAAAGACGGTGGTTCTGACATCTCCTTTGATAAAGCTCAAATCACCAGCAGGAGCAAATTAAAATTATGTGTAATTAACCAACTCAAGTGGTTAAACTAAACACAAGACACAAAAGCTGTGAAATTTTTGGCTGTGCTCTCAGTTTGCAGCTACAAGATGATCTGTCCTCTCCGTGTGTGCAGACAGTCCTCCATCCGTCTTTGCCTTTTTGACTCATTAAAATGTCGTCTTAACACCAAAGATCCTCACTCTCCATCCCTTCCTCTGTCTTTGTATCATTTGTTGTCACTTGTTCACCTTCTTTGTCCAAACATGGTATAACCAGTGCGGTTTCAGGACGTGCATGTGTGTGTGTGTGTGTGTGTGTGTGTGTGTGTGTGTGTGTGTGTGTGTGCACGAGCTGCTGAGTGCTCGATAAACATCTCTCGCTCTCAGACACACTGTAACCAAGCCCATCTTCTTCACAGCCCATCTGTCTCCCTTGTGACTACAACACAAAACTTCAGCGTGAAAGTCGCAGAGGGAGATCATTTGTCACGGCTCCTTTATGCACTGACTAACCATTTGTAAAATCTGCAGAACACCTCTGATAAGTAAACCTGCAGCTCCTACGGCCTGAAGGGGAGCAGACAGAGAATGCAGCGGCAAATTTCACATTTTCCTCCCAAGGGTTGGTTTTGACATGATCTCGCTTAGTATGTTGCCGCAAATTGTGGATAATGCTAAAAATACTACTTGTCTCTTTGATCCGTTACCAACTAAACTGTTTAAGGACCTGTGGTCTTCACTTGGGGCCATTACACTGAAAATTATTAACCTGTCACTTACAGCTAACCAGCTTACTTCCTGCATGTTTTAAATCTGCGGTGATTAAGCCTATTCTTAAGAAACCCAAACGAGATCCGGGATTGCTAGCAAACTATAGACTGGTATCTTGCTGACAGCTATCTCTTTCAGCCACTGCAGTCAGAGCTTACAACTTATTACTCCATGGAGACAGTACTTACTAAAGTGATGAATGATCTTTTGCTGGCAATGGGACTCTGATCTCACCACAGAGCTTAGTGGAAAGTTCGATACGGTTGATCATCGTATATTGTTGGATAGTCTTGAAAATTATTTTGGTATTACTGGTCGGGTTCTCTCATGGTTGATATCACATTTGTCTAACCGATATCAATGTGTCTTGCATAACAGCATTACTTCGAAACTTGCGCCGATAAAATAAGGGGTACCGCAGGGTTTGATATTAGGCCCTCTACTATTCTCTCTTTACATAGCACCTCTTGGACAGATACTGCGACGCTATGAAATTACTTTTCACTGTTACGCTGATGACACTCAGTTTTACATGCCGATTAATGCAAATAATCTCTCTCAAAATAGGATTTTAGAAGATTGTCTGGTGTCAGTGGAAAAACTGGATGTCCTGTAAATTCTTACTCTTAAATTCAGACAAGACTGAGATGATGGTCATTAGTCCCGCGAGAGACACACACCAGTTTGATCAGCTAATGCTAACATTGGATGCATGTGCCATTCATTATGGTGATAAAGCAAAAAAAAAAAAAATCTAGGGATGATCTTTGATCCCACACTGTCCTTAGACCTAAACAGTAGAGAAATTACAAAGAATGCTTTCTTTCATCTGCGTAATATTGCAAAGATTCGACCTATTCTGTCTATGGCCGATGCAGAAACACTGATTCATGGCTTTGTTTCATCTAGAATTGATTATTGTAAAGTCTTATTTTCTGGGTTGCCACAGACAAGCATCAGCAGTCTTCAACCACTTCAACCATATTACCCTAGTTTTGTCTCTGTTAACATATCAAAGCTGTCTTCTGTTGAAGAGCGCGACATGCTTTTCGTGGGTTTCATGTTGCGGAGAAGGATCAGAAGGAGGCTTCTGCTCAGAGACCGGTAGGTCCCGATTACTGCATACTGGACCTGTTTGTTCACTTTCACCTACTTTTACACAAGATTACCCCCGATCTGCACCAAATAAATCCAATTATTCACGTTTTAAGGACCATGATTTCTCCCAATGTCACAAATTTTCTTAAACATGTTTAAATCTTTCCCGATTGCTGACAATGTTCTACAATGCTACTTTTATCACAGATTACACCAGATTTCAGGCCCCGATTGGGTATTTGGGGGGGGGTTCCTCAAAAATGTAGACAATCGCATTAAAAAAAATTAGCAATAGGAGACTGCCTTTATTTTGAAATTTTGCCGAGAGATGGTTTTTGGGTCAAGAAGGAGTTGTGACAATTTTGGTGATGATTTGACTATGACAAACCTTTTCCATTTATCTCTGCCTTCAGTTTCTTTAACATTGTGAGATTGTGTTTCCTTCGATCTGTTTCTATAACATTTTTGCCTTTATGACATCACAGAGATCTGATGAATATAAAACAGAACTCTGACAGTAAATGTAACCGAGTACATCCTGTCAGCTTTATTGATCAATTCCAGTTTTATTTCCATTAATTCCTGTAAAACAAATGGTCTTCAATAAAAACTGCAGAATCCGATACTGAGTATTTCAGGGCTAATGAGTTGCAATCCTTCTTTAAAATTGTATAGCGCAAACAAGTGTTACTAGGTGCCAGTTTTTCTCTGTTAATTATGTTTTTACTTCTCAATATTGAAACAATTCTGCCTCATTTTGTACAGTATCACATTGCAGAAACATAAAACTACCATATCTCAATAACAGCTTTTATACCTAATATTTACAAACTATAATTTCTTAATATTGGTAATTATGTTGTGTTTGTTATTCTGCCTTCTTTTAAACATATTTATAATATAAAGGGAAATGCATGATATTATTGCTTTACAGTGTTTTCTTTTATTAAGATGTTTCATGCATACAAGTATTTGCGTGCAAAGTTCTCTACGTGCACATGAATGCACGACGATGCATGCCTGCGTTGCATGCTCTCCGTGTGTACCAGTTGTCACATACACCCCCGTCTCTGCAAATATGAGGCTACTAAGCTTGATCACCAAGGAAACCAGCTTGTTGCCAGGTAGCAGCAGAGAGAGAGAGAGAGAGAGAGAGAGAAAGAGAGAGAGAGAGAGAGAGAGAGATTAACACACACACACACACAAGCAAAATGAAGAAAAAATAGCAACACGGAAAAGACAGAATTAGAATGTGACAGTCAGGGTGTGCTGTTTTTTTTATAACCATGCCTTGACAAGTACAATATTATCTTTATCCAGCACTTCGGGATAAAAGTTTCTGCGTAGAAACTTCATGTCATTATTTGCACTATTTGTTCACATCAGTTGAAAGAGCTAACTGGAAGCTGTGCAGCAATCATACTCTTGATGGAGGGCATTCAGGTCCTACACCTTTCAGGATAAAATGGTGACTGGGGTCAAACTCGGATCAGCTGCTAATCTGGAAGAGTCAATTTGTGTCAAGCCTTTCATACTCTTCCAGATCTGGGTCGGCCCGGGTCTCACTACAATATGTTCAGCTCACTTTCATGGATATGCTTGCTGGAAGCTCAGGGTTTGAAACCTTGCCCATACCTTGGAACACATTCGAGGGTCCAGGAGGATGTCCATGGTGAGCCAGGATATTCTGTCATTGTGCCGTGGTCTTGTTTTAACCATAGTTGAATTTTCAAGATGTTAAAAATTTTCGTTTTTTCTGTAACCACCCTTGACATACTTTGGTAATCCCTTGCATTGCTGTGGAGCCCGTAACATTGTCATACCGGGAGGTTTTCCTGAGGTACTTTCATGGATATGCTTGCTGGAAGCTCATGGTTTGAAACCTTGCCCATACCTTGGAACACCTTAGAAGGTCCTGGAGGGCATCCGTGGTGAAGTGGTGAACCGGGATGTAAAGTTTCTTTTTTATATAAAGAGTTTTATTTTGAAATACTGAGCTAAAAGGGAAGTAGGAAGTTGACTAGGGAACCATAGGGTGGTAAAGGCCCAGTCACAGTATGACGTTTACCTCAGCAACTGGTGAACGAGGTGAAAGCGAGAGAAAAGGAGAGAAAAGTGGCCACACGCCGGCAAAAATCACGTTCCCGGAGTTTGGTAGCGGACCTCAAACGCATCACAGCCTTTCACAACATGTTTGTAGCAGAGGCAGCCGTTATTGACTGTTGACTGTCGCCAACGTGGAAACGTTCGGGAGAGGGGTTCAACACACCACTGTCTAGTGATTCTGAGCAGGTAGGCGAACAAACACCAACACGTTAGCCAGCGAACACGATCGCACCAGTAACTCAGGCTTTTGGAGGCTGTTCGCACCGGTACCGCAGGCTAGCGAGGGCTACCGCACGCAATTTCACGTAGCGACGCTCTATGGTCTGTAACAGTCTCCTACGTAGCCACAGGTAGGTCAGCAAAGGGCGAAAAATTGTCAACATGTTGAAAATGTTGGACGCAGTTGCCGTTCATCAGTGAACACCATGAAACTCCGCTGAAGGACAGCACAGGCTACCGGAGGCTATCGATCACTGATGTGTGCAAATACGTTGGCCCAAACACCTAGGTGTGACTGTGCCCTGAACGGATGCAAGCTTAAGGCTCCTACTTCCCTTTTAGCCAAGTATTTCAAATGTCAAAATAAAAGTCTGAATATAAAAAAGAAACTTTAGAACACAGGATATTCCGTCATTGTGCCTTGGTCTTGTTTTAAACATGGTTGAAATTTCAAGATGTTCGACAATTTAGTTTTTCTGTAATGCACATACTTTGGCACATACTTTGGTAATCCCTTGCATTTTTCTAGAGCCTGTGACGTTGTCACATTTGGAGGTTATTTGGCGGTGCCACAGTTGTCCTAAAGTTATACTACAGGCATGCTAAGATGAAGATGTCTGCAGCTTTGCTCGGGTTGTTTTTGCACACATCGCATGGTACATCATCACACCCCATGCTAGACCACATTCAAGGGCAACCTTGACACGGTGGTTTGTCACAGTTGTAGAGCTTGACCTTCCGGGATGCATATCCGTAAAAATGAGAATGGGTCTTTCCTCAATGTGAGTCTAAACCAAGGAATCTGTGCCCTGCGTGTACAGCAGCAAAACAAATTTGGATCCAACGCTCTGATCGGAAGGCATCCAAACTTGTTTCCTCTCTGGTGTAAAAGAAAGTCTTCACTCCCCTCACAGCTGGAGTTTTGCAGGTGCTTTGGTTGATCATTTCAGTCTACCTGTGTCACTGCCAATGTGTCAGCTTTCATTAGAACTGAAGAAATATTAGCAGATCAACACAGAATGAGGAGTTAGTATGTCTGTGTGTATATGGTTGTCTTTTTGGGCTTTTTTGCATTTTTTGTAATTGTACTTTGATATTACAAAGAACAAATATTAGGAAGACATGTAAAGAATGTGCTGCAGCGCAAATGCAACTTGTGATATGCATCAGGCCATTGTTTGAAGTGCAAATTTATGATATAATCATTTTTCATAGAGCTGGGCAATTAACCAAAAATGATGAATCTCTCACCAAAGTAATCTGACTAACGTTGGTTCATTTGGTTAATACTTCAGGGCTTTTAATAGAAGGTGTAAGATGTTAGTATCTGATGTCTACAGATTTTGACACCTGTCGGGATAACAAAAGTCAGACATCATCCCAATAAATAAATGACTAACCCCTATCCCTTCCATCCCGAGATAAAAGTTGTTAATTGTTCGATTTTTGTGGTGTCCATCATTTATGTTAGGGCCTCCTTTTTGAGCCATTGGTTTATTCTTTAAATCGTTTGGAGGCCGTAACATACGTATTTTGCACTGCAGATGTCTTTTCTCATGAAATGCTCCCGAACTGATCACTGATCACGCGATATAAGATGCTGTTGAAAGTCTCGTATAACTGAGCAGTGTCCCTGCCTTCTCAATAATGCCTGATGCAGAATTTTGCACTGTGTGTGGCGGCTGCATTGCTGAAGTGATTTTCACTTGAAGGCAGAAATGAAAAAAATGGTATAAAACTTTGTGATTCTTTAATGTGAAGCTTGTTATGGTTTTGTGGTGACAGCAGCTCATTAATTCAGCTGCTGTGTAGCGCGTGAAAGTGTGGGGACCAGCGCTGCCCCAATTTGGGGCGCGCGGGCCACATTTGGCCTGCTGTCTCTTTGTTTTGACTTGATCCAGCAGGGGTACTTTGGGCTTCAATTTTGGAGAAAAAAAAGTGCCCATACACCCTGAGATCTGTCGGTGATAAATAACCATTCATTAATCTTAATCGAGGTAAAAGTAATTGTGATATTGATTTGGAGTCATATCACTCAGTGCAGTGAGTTTAAATACATTCAGTGTATTCCAAAGCAGCCACGGCACTTGAGATCAAGAAAAGCTTCCTGTTTGGAAAACAAAGCATATTGGAATGTATTGTTAATCCCATTGGTGCATTCGTCCAAACACCACACATCTGCGTGAATCTACGGATGAATTCCATGGGACCAATTACAGTCAAATATGGTGCATCCAAAAGCTTCCAAATCATTAAGCAACAGATTCAGATTTTTACCATGGCACTGTGTTTACACTGCAGCAAAGCACCGAGAGAAAGAGGGAGGGTGCTCACAAGTGAATTGAAGATGGCATTTTAATTAGATCTGGGAGACGGCTTGGAAGGAGAAGGGATAAGGATGGAGAGGAGCAGGAGGAGAGGATTTTAGCCTGTTAGCCCTTGGCCATAAAATATATATCAGTTGTATCACTCTAAACAGTAAAGTGTATTTTATAACTGCCAACTTACAAGTTAAAAAAATTCCATGAAGCTAACAGCAGGCAAATGTGAGATTACTGGACCCACATGTTGACACTTATTTTCCACTTACTTCAGACTTTCAAATACACCCAAAGAAAGAAAATTAATAAACTCACAAGCCATTAATTGACCTCATTAGGCAACGTAGGCAGCATATGCATTCTAATCTAGTCATGCAATGACTGAAGTGTTTATAATTGATCATCACAATTCATTAAAAGTCCACTTGTGCTTTTTTTTTTAGTAGATAAATGCTTTGTTCTCTCCGGGTGCTCCGGCTTCCTCGCACTTCCAAGGACATACAGGTTAGGTGAATTGGCGACTCTAAATTGACTGTAGGTGTGAGTGAGAGCATGAATGTGTTTGTCTGTCTTTATGTGGCCCTGCAATAGACTGGCGGCTTGTCCAGGTTGTACCCTGCCTCTCGCCCAATGGCCGCTCCAGCTAACCCTGTGACCCTTAATTGGAATAAGCAGGTATAGAAAATGAATGAATGAATGAATAAATGCTTTGTATTCATTTCTGAAACATTATACATCTATCACTAATGGAGTCCAAAAAAATTCCAATATGTAATTTTATTATTATGTTCAAATTTTGTTCAGAAGCCAAACATAAGTGTCCTCTTTAAGTAATCTGATTACACAGAGAGAGCTCAAAGACATGGAGGCCGTCAGTTAGAGGATTTCACTGGTCCAAACATTCCATTCCTGCATTTCAGGTTTGTAACACATTAAAAAAAAAAAAAAAAGTTGGGACAGGGGCAATTTAGGGCTATTAATGAGATTTAAAATATATATATATAAAATAAATAATGATGTTATTTCAAACAAGTGATGTCAACAGGTGATTGTAGTCATGAGTTGGTAAGTCCATGAAAGGCTGAGTCTTTGAGGAGCAAAGATGGGCAGAGGATCTACAGTTTGTCAACAAATGTGTGAGAAAATTATTCAAATGTTAAAAAACAGTGTTCCTCAAAGAAAGATTGGAAGGGATTTGCATATTTCTCCCTCTAGAGTGCATAATATCATTAAACAATTCAAGGAATCTGGAGGAATCTCGGTGCGTAAAGGGCAAGGGTGCAAGCCTAAGCTGAACACCCGTTATTTCCGATCCCTCAGACGGCACTGCATCAAGAACCACCATTCATCAATAGCTGATATAACCACATGGGCAAGAGATCACTTTGGGAAACCTTTGTCAAGCACTACAATATGGAGTTACATTCACAAATGCCATTTAAAACTTTACTGTGCAAAAAAGAAGCTTTATGTTAACCTTGTCCAGAAGCGGCCTTGACTTCTCTGGCCCCGGGGGCATCTGGGTTGGACTGTCATACAGTGGAAATGTGTATTGTAGTCAGACAAATCAGTATTTCAGATCTTTTTTGGAAGAAATGAACACTGTGTGCTCCAAACCCAAGACAAAAAGGACCATCCAAACTGTTATCAGCAACAAGTCCAAAAGCCAAGGTCTGTCATGGTATGGGGTTGTATCAGTGCCCTTGGCAAAGGAAATTTACACCTCTGTGATAGCAGCATGAATGTAGAAAAGTACATTGAGATTTTAGAGCAACATATGCTGCCTTCAAGACAACATCTTTTCCAGGGACGTCCATGCATATTTCAACAAGACAATGCAAAACCACATTCTGCACACAGTACAAAGGCATGGCTGCAGAAGAAGAGGGTACGAGTACTGGACTGGCCTGCCTGCAGTCCTGACCTGTCCCCAAAAAAGAATGTGTGGAGAATTTTGAAACGAAAAATACAACAACGACCCCATACTGTTGGACACCTTAAGATGTGTTTGCAAGAACAATGGGACAAAATAACACCTGAAACGATTAGTTGCTTGGTATCCTCATTGCCAAAACATGTTTTAAGTGTTCCGAAAAGGAATGGCAACATTACAAAGTGGTAAATGCTTTAGCGTCCCAACTTTTTGGAATGTGTTGCAGGCCTTAAATGTAGGAATGGATGTATATTAACAAATGAAATGAAGTTGACCACACAAAACATGAAATATCTTGGGTTCATACTGTCTGCAATGAAATAGAAGTCAAAGTAAATGTAGGAATCACTGCAGGTTTTTTTCATTTGCATTTTTCATCCCATCCCAACTTTTTCTGATTTGGGGTTGTACAATATTTTGGCCAAGTGGTACGCTTGTCTGTGCTTAATCCAGCACACGGTGCATCAGTGTTGAGGGTCCCAGCGGCTGCACAAGGCCAAGGGGACGCCCATGTTTCACCTGGCTGAGGCAGATTGATGGTGACATTTGAGAGGTGGGGATGGACCACTTGTCTGCTTTGGTGGTTGGCCTCCAGGAGCCCAGATGCTTCCGTAGTATGGTGGTGGATCCAGCATGCTCCCAGACCTGACCTCTACTTTGTTTTTTTGTTGTTGTTTTTTTAAATGTTGCTTTTGTTTAACATAATTCAATTTATGCACGTGAGGGTTATGTACGTTTTATCCGTAAAGATCTCTGAGTCCTGCATTCTTCAAATACTGTGAGTGAGTCATAAATTAAAAGATTGGCATCTATTAATCTAACATTTCTGTAGCACAGATAGATTACACTTCTGAGAGTTTCTTTTGCGTCTTTATATTTCCAGAATGTCTGTCGTGGTTAATAAAATTGGGTTTGGGCCACTTCTATAATTCTTAACACCCCTTTGGTGTCTTTATTATGAGAAATAGAGATTTAGGTCTTTTGCCAAAGGGAAGAATTGCATTTATGCCCTCTTAGCTTGTAATCTTGTCATTTTGATAAATGTAACAGAAAAAAAGATGGAAAAATGGATGATGTAAAATAAAAACAAAAATTCTCTGCAAAAAAAATCTGCACGAACAAAACAATTATGTAGGAAGAGGATAACACCTGACTGGGGTTACAGACAGAGAGAGATGAAGTGAATTTCATCTGAAGTTTAATGAGAAAGAAACGGGGCCGTAAGTCAAAAGCAGGAATAAAAACAGAATTGTCCATATATAGCAGTGGTATCGCCTCGTGTTGCTTGGCAACCTAAAAGTTTGGCTTGAATCTTCACTGTGAAGTCTTTATTACTCTGAAACAATCTGTATCCCCTTATAACAACAGTGAAGCGACAAAGAACAAAAAGTCATTTGTCGCAAAAAGAACTCCTCGCGCTGAGAGACAGAGTTCTGAAGACACAGTAGCTTGTTAGTACAGATCACTGCAGGACAAATAGTGATGCGGACAACTTATTTAAGTTACTACATATGCAGTGTAGTCTTTGAGCAGAAATACAGTATGCACCAAACCAGGGCTGGGCTTCCCAAAAGCATGGCTAGGTTACGAAGGTGATAGTAAAATCACAAAAATGTGTTTCGCAAAAGCATCGTAATTCAAGAGGGTAGTTAAAATGACCGCAGGTTAACGTGTACCTCTTGACAAGAGAATATGTCGATATTAGCACTCTACACATGCCTGATTTTTTTTTCATAAAGATCTGTCCATTATCTCTTGAGAATTTCACAAAAAATGTTGAAAAATGCCTTATCTTGCAATGTTAAAGAAAGTGGAAAAAAATTCCTGGACCCACCCCCTTTATTGGATCTGCTCCAAAAGTTTCTCGGCCCAAAGCCCCACCCTTTCACCAATTTTTTTCAACTGATAGCGAGACCAATAAATTTGTGTATTGGATGAAAAAAATGCATCCAATTTTATGATTATTATGTTTTCAAAAAGTAATAGAGAAAACTACACATACCAGCCACATACAGGGGGGGAGGTCTGTGGCCACCGGAGGAGTGGCGGGGGAAGTAAGGGGGAGACGTCCGGCCGGGTGGGAAGAACCGACCGCTGAAACATCAGCGACGAGGTGGCGGGGACCTCCCCGGTGTCGGGTGTGCTAGAATCTAAGTTCTTTTTGAAATGTGCTCTTATTTTGAAAGGCACTCAGGCAGCTTAACGTTCGTCTTCGGCAAGGTGAGCTGCAACGCTTTTG
>OMMV01187554.1:0-11626 GCA_900302635.1 Chatrabus melanurus | reverse complement strand
TTTCTCAGTCATCTCCAGCACAGCGTGACGTATTATTTCTGCTACATGCTACCCAAGAACCAGAAGAAGTCCCATTAAACCATCCGACAGAGGGCAATAAAAAAAAATACAAATAAAAAAATAAAAACAAATAATTCTGCCGTGATCTCAACTGTGTGGTCTTCTTCTGTGGGCAGAACAGCCGCGCTCACAGCGATAGGACACACCGCTGCTTCCTCCCGCTGGTGGTTAATATTACTGCACCAACAGACTGCAGGCTGTCCACACAAAGCCACGACTGCTGCGGATTCAGATCGCTCCACTCTGGAGAGCGGATTCAAAAGGCTCCGGTTTGCGGCAGGGAATACGGCCGATTAGTGTGGATGAAAGGCCTAAACGGAGAAATACGTACACGGTTTCCTGTGAAACCAGAGTAGTGTGGACAAGGCCTAAGACCTAATACTGTACCTCATCTTTTATTGTGTAGGAAGGACTGTCGTTACTCACACAAATGCAGGAGGTCGTCTGTGACAAAGGTTGAGGTTTAGATGCACAACAATGCTGAGGTCACACGGCTTTGGCTCAGGCTCAGTTTTTTTCTCCCACTTATGAGTCTTTGATGTGTCGTTGTTGCACACAAAGGAAAGATGAAAAGAAATGATGAGAGGTGTCGGTTCATATTTGGATCAGCTGGCTGTTGACCCACAGCTGTTCTAACACTCTGTAGAGTTTGCAGTTGTCTTGGAGTTTGAATGTGATGTGATTGCCCAAAATACGTGCACACAGTTACCACTGCAGCATTGTTGCATTTTTAAATTTTTTTTATTGGTGTGCTCCCACAGACAATGTGAAATATCTGCCTGTGCATGTAACGTACAGTCAAACCTCACTTCTTGTTGAGTGCCACACTAAACAAATCCCAGGCCTACCTCTGTACAGAACACGCACACCTAAATCTAACATGCATCTTCTGTGTCTGAGTAAGACAGCAGACACTTTTAACAAAAACTGTGTTGGTCCACCATGTCAGGGTTTGACCTTCTCTGCTTTCCTCTTTCTCCAATCTCTCGTTTTCCTTCTTTTGCTTTTCCCCTTTCTTGCATTGCTCAGTAAATCAGGTGACCTCGAGGAAGAGTTGAAAAATGTCACCAACAACTTGAAGTCACTCGAGGCACAGTCTGACAAGGTACAGTAGGAGCTGAGGGTCATTCAGCCTCAGAACTGACCAGAGACATCCATCGTGACTGCATGAAATGTGTTGGACTCTTTGAAAAACTACTTTAGAACAGGAAACATTATTAAATATAGTCAAACACAGTAATAGGAACCGAACTCTGTTCAACAACAGCTACTGTCCTTTTGAACCTGATAAAGTGGGGAGGATGTAAAACCAGAATGTCCAAACATGCTGTTGTACTTTTTCCCACCAGTGCAGTTGAATGTATAAAATTTGGTTCAGGTTCTTATGTATTTGACAAAGTATTGAGAAACTCTGTCACTGAGGCAGCTATCGCACAATGCACAAAGTGTCTACAACGTAAATGTCATTGCTATTTTCCACCCGACGCAGTTGTCATTTTGATCCCTGGGCGCCCATTTTCCTTCAATACCAAATGTACTTGCGGTCATCTGAGCACCCACGGGCATGTTTGTCTAAAAATGTCTAAAAGCTGGTGTGTTCCTGTCAACCATCACAGGAAAGCATTTGTGCTTTAGACCACCTAAAAGCAGGTCTAAAATCGAACACAGTGTCTTTGTGGTATTTTAAGAACGCAACACTCAGGCGTGCCTTACTTAAATGGGTTCACCATGCATGGACACTCTGCACACAGCGATGCACAATAGTGCAAATATGTACACAAAACTTACTTGAACACAAAATAATGAAATAAAAGAAATAACGACTCGAAAAAAAACAACTTTTTTACCTGTGGTTTGTACCATATTTTAACACTGGTTGTGTCTCTCCCCGCAGCTGGGTCTGTGTAGAGATGAACAAGGGAGGATTCAGTTTTCACAGGACCTCCAGATATGCCCCTCCAGAGTGTGATTTCAGTGTAATCACTGAAATGAAAACATATCTGCTGATAATACATCATTAAGATGTGTAACAACCCGTGCTTTGATACAAAGACACATTACAAACACTCATCACAAACTCCAACCTCATAACAGACAAAGAAAGCTCACACCACCTGCAACAATTAAAGACAAAACAAACATGTCTTACCTTAAAAAGTGCTGCGTGCAGCGAGTCCATCTGCGTGGGCGAGGTCCATCTCAAAATCTATCTGACACTCTTCACACAGCGGATTAACTGGTGTTGAAGAACGCAATAGTCACATAGGTGTTAATCTGGCTGTCATGGCTACGCCCGGTGTTATGTCTGTATTTGTAGCTGATTCTCGCTCGCTTTGTTTACATACATCCGTTTCCTCAACAAAAACATCTTCGTGTTTTCACTTACGTCCATTCAATACCACAGCGCTCGTGCGTCCGCTTTGATGTGTGACACTCTGATTGGTTCATTTTCTAATATACCTACAAAATGCCCATGAATAATTAACCACATAAATCCAACCCCTTTGCGTGTTGCTCTCAGCTTTGCATTCAATTTATGCACCCCATAAGACAGTGACAAGGAATTGGACAGGCCCAAAATGAATTTGGGTTCTGCATTTTAGACCGTGTGCCGTAGAAACTCAAGGTAGGGCCCTTAATGTCAAGTTTCAAAATTCCTACAGCTCCAGTAAAGCTTGACAGTATTATTATACCCCTCGCAACCAAAGGTTAGGGGGCTGTATATGAATCGCCCTGTCCCTCCTTCTATCTGTCCGTCTGTCCATGAGTCTTGTATGTATAAGTCTTCCTAAACCAGTTGGTGGATTGAAATGAAACTTCACACAATGGTAACACGCCATGTGAAGCTGTAGAAGTAAGTCCTATATAAGCCCTGAGGCCCAAACAAATACATATAATCATATATAAACAGACCTATTGGACTCTTCAACACAGAGGTTGACTAGGTTGTTAATTCAAGTATTTCATCACAACAGATTAACTACCATTTTTACATGCAAGCAGGTCGTATGGACGAGTGGGGGGTATCATTTTATGAGCTCGTTCCCAGAACACTAGTTTTGTGTTTCATAACCTGGCTTAGTTACTTTTCTCAAGAAGAAACGCATTGAAGTCATCTCCTCAGGCAACACAGGAAAGCAGGCTGTCATCCATCGTTTTAAACAAGCTGCTTATGAACACCTTTCATGTTTTTATTTCAGTATGCACAAAAGGAGGACAAATATGAAGAAGAAATCAGAGTTCTTACCGACAAACTTAAAGAGGTGAGTGTTTATCAGTCTGATTCAGCTTGTCCGTACTGTCCTCATAGCATTAATTAAATAAAAATGCAATGTGCAGAAAACAGTGTTAGTGATTGTCAGACTGCTTTTGGACACGTGTTGTGGATATGTGTCGTTTGTCCCAGGCTGAGACACGTGCTGAGTTTGCAGAGAGGTCTGTGGCCAAGCTGGAGAAGACCATAGATGATCTGGAAGGTATTACAACACTCACCCGTTGCAGTGCTCAATCTGACTCCACTAACACAGTAACAGAATATATTAGAATGTTAAACAGCTCGATTATCTCTGCTTGCATATTGAACTGAGGTGTTGTGAACTAGTTTTTCCTGATGAAGCCACTCACTGTCTGTGACTGAAATGAACTGTAACTCAGTCTCTAACTTAAACACTATTCATCTTTTTTACTGTGACTTGTACCAAATGGGTAACTATGCAGCCTTGTAGTTTTGTGCAGTTACAAGTTCAGCTTTATTCGTCACATACAGAATTATACAATATAACGTGCAGTAAAATGCTTATGTAACTATCTGGCTATATAAATTATAAAAGTGCAACCAACATAAACCAACCAATAATCCAACATAAACAATAGTGCATCCATGAGAAGGCTTGAGGAGTAAATAATAGAATAGTGAGGAGGGGGGTTTAAGTCTCATTCGACAGTCCGATGGCCTGAGGAAAGAAGCTTCTCCTCCTTCTCTCTGTGTTAGCCTTCAGCAGGCGGTATCATCTCCGTGATGGCAGCAGGCAAAACAGCCTGTTGTTGGGGTGACCGGGGTCCCCAGCGATCCTCCTGGCTCCTGGTTCTGCAACGTTTGATGTAAATGTCATGCAGATTGGAGATTGGGTGTCTTGATGGTTCTCTCAGCTGAGCGGACCACCCTCCTAAGAGTCAAGTGGTCCTACTTGGTGCTTTTCCCCAATCCAGGTGGTGATACTCCCACTCAGGATGCTCTCTATAGTGCAGGTGTAGAAGTTCCTAAGCACCCGAAGTGAGAGTTTAAAGCCCCTCACCCGTCTAAGATGGTAGAGGAGCTGATGGGCTCTCTTCACCAGGGTGCTGTGGCAGGACAATGGCAGGTCCCGGGTGATGTGAATGCCAAGGTATTTCAAGTTATTCACCCTCTCCACCCGAACGCTGTCTGTGCTGAGAGGATGGAGACTCCTCTGCTGTTTCCTGGTGAAGTCCACTATGAGTTCCTTAGTCTTGTTGACATTCACCTCGAGATTGCTCTCCTTACACCAGTCTGCTAGGTGGTGGATCTCAGACCGGTAGGCAGTCTCATCATTGTTTGAGATCAGAAACACAACAGCTGTGTCATCAGCGAACTTGACTATGATGTTGGAGTCGGAGATAGCCACGCAGTCATGGGTGTAAAGGGAATACAGCAGAGGGCTCAGTACACAGCCCTGGGGGGCCCCGGTGTTGAGGGTAAGGGGAGATGACATGTGATGGCCCACTCGTACCACCTATGGTCTACCAGTCAAGAAATGGAGGACCCTCCTACACAGGTGGGAGTTCAGGCCAAGGTCACTGAGAAGAAGGAACCCTGTTGAATTGGTGACTCTAAATTGACCGTAGGTGTGAGTGAGAATGTGTTTGTCTGTCTATATGTGGCTCTGCGATGGACTGGCGGTCTGTCCAGGGTGTAACCCCGCCTCTCGCTCAATGACCGCCGGGATAAGGCTCCCTCGTGACCCTTAACTGGAATAAACAGGATTAGAAAATGGATGGATGGATGGATGATACAAGGAAAAAAGCACAAAGGCAGGAAAGATGTACTCTCTGGTCAGACTTCACCCTACACAAAGTGTTCCAGCACATGCAGGTAACAGCAGAGTGACGATTTGCTGTCAGAATACTGGCAAGAACACAAAAGCTCCAGGAAAAGTGATGGTGCATAGTGTCATTTCTACTTTGTCAAGTTACACGAATGTGTTATTATTTATAAAGCTTTTAGAGCTGCTGGGTTACTGCTGTTAAGTACCAGTTACCATGGCAACACAGTAAAGATTTCTGTGATGGAGCTTTGTGTGTAATCTTTCATTACTCGTGGCAACACCTAGTGGTGGGTGAGTGTAATTACAGTTTGTTTATATTGATTGATCATTACAGAAGAATGCTGACATTTATACACAATGATTGAACTTTAGGATCACGTTTTAGAAACCTGTTGCAGTGGAATTGGCACCGGGTCCATCAGGCTTTTAATTAATGAGCATCATCATAAACGAGCTCAGGGGGCTGGAGGCTACATAAGATCAAATCTCTGCAAGAATAATCGCATGAGATCCAAGCAGCTTCAGTTTTTAGAGCGAGGAGGAAGTCGCTCTCGACTGTCAACAGGAACAAGTACATACTGTAACTGGGCATCAGTGGGTTTTCGCTGATCTAACAGCTCATTGACTCAGACGTTTGATTGACAATTAGCCTCCAAAAGATTGTTCTGATAACACAACAGACCCATTCAATTAAAGTCAGTAGGCTGTGATAGAGTTGCGTCCTTTTTAATGTTGTTACTGTGATATGTTGGTTTTAATAAGTTCACAAGCTGCCGATGTTGCAATAATCAGATTTTCACAAAACATCCACTTTTGATACTTAGAAAACCAACAAAAACAGACAACAGCTAATATGTTGATAATTATTATAGCTCAGAAAGCATTGAACAGTGAAGTATTTCTTTAACCTGGCATGGAGCTGCTCTGATTGGGTCTGATGTGTGGGTTGTGGGGATGACGGGTGGAACATCCACTGATAGCACTGCATGGCTTGTGGAGTTTGTGTGTGTTTGCAAACATCTTTTAACCATTTGTGTTTGGTGTAATCAGTTCACTCGATGTCCTATTTTAAGGAGTCGAACTTTCCAACCAGTACAGACAGTAGGGTCACAGATTATGTGGTTATTGCTGCTATTTTGGTTCATGTAGACTCCGCAGCACCAAGGCTTAAAGGGGAACTCTGACATTTTTGAACCCGAGGCTTATTTTAAGCTGTTTTTGGGTTCAACTTTTCACTCGGGACAAAAAACATTTTTATCAGTCCAGTATTTATTTGGAACGTTCAAACTGTCACGGGGTAAACAGCTGTACAGTGTAAGCGTACGTGGAAAGCTAAAAACATCACAACGCTTCTTGTCGCCTCTGATTTGGCTAAAATGTTAATAGACATGTCGGGAAGCATGGAGCGGATCCCCACGGAGGTACACGTGCATATTTACCTCAGTAAATGTAAAGACAAATTTAAAAACGACTGATTAGAAAGGCAGCTCTTTACCTCCGTGGTGCTGAGTGCTCGCCACTAAGTCCATACAAGTCGAATGATGAGCGGCACATTGTTGTTGTTTACCAACGAAGTAGTGATGTCTACTTACAGAGTCACGGCTGAATATTTAGATGGTGTTCCTGCTAATAGGCTGTGGGACGAGGTCTGAAAAGATGAACTTTTGTTTGACGACTCACCAAACCAATTTCTGTCACTTACATCTTAATGATCACATATAGTATTAAAACACAGTTTTCTGGAAAAACAAGTTGCACATTTTTTATAACACTATAATGAATATATAAACTATATAATATATACAAACTATAACACATTATGATTATCATATACAAACTATAATAATTACCATTTTGCTGGAACACTGAAGTTGTAAACATTATAACTGCATGAAACTGAGATCTGGAGATCTTCACTTATGTACAACATAAACTGACAGTGAAGCAGGGAATAAGTGGACAAAACAACAGAGACTGAAAAATTCATCTGCGTGGGATTTCTGTTAAATTATGTCACATTTTAACCTGGATGATATTGGCTATAAAATTTGTGGCATAATATCTTTGTTTAGTGTTTAATTCAGAGTTTTGTTGGTAAAACTGTGAAGTAATGTTGGCATTCAGGTTGAGTTGAAACTAGTTCTGTAAACAGACAATTTCTCAGCAAATCGATTGGGATTTAATTCATATTGACATGTGTTCAAATTTGGATTTAGATGACAGAGTAGAGACAACAACAATAATGAGTACCTGAAAAATAATCTAGCATTTTCAGCATATATGGTAATTAATAATAGTTTGGTTTCACAGCTAGCGGTTTGTTTCCTGCTCATTATGAGCTGACTACACTTTGATTGATTGGCAATTAACGTGCAACTTTACACTCCAGAAAACGTTATTTTTGGAAAGAGCGCCCTAAAAATGACCCTGAAACAAGTGTTTTCTGTTGGTTCTCTCACCCGTCAAACGAAACTTAATTTCCATCCACAATTTCTGCTCTCGTCCCACGGCCTAATTTGATCACATTAACGTCTGTCAGCTATTTACAGATAGCAGATTTACATTTTGCAGCGTTGTCGTGTTTTGATGTGCGTTTGTAGCCTTATTGACACAATCAGCAGCTGAGTGAGACGGAAGACGTGGTTCTGAAAGATCTGTTTTCAGTTTAACCCAAAGTACCACAACTTACTTTTGGTTCCCTACTTTGACTGAAACTCACACAATCAGACGTTCAGCATCAGGAGCATGAAGCGCCCGCGCCGCTCCACGCACCTCTGATGATGTGACTCTGACTCTCTGTTGTTCCTATAGATGGTTACCACTTTAAATCCTCTTTTTTCTTTTCCCATTTCCCTCGTCTGTCCTTTTTTCCTGTTTTGTTTCCATTCTGTGTGTCTGTCTTCCCTGCCGTCTGTCCCTGTGTCTTGTCTGTGCCTTTGTCCCCCTCAGATGAAGTGTATGCTCAGAAACTGAAGGGCAAGGCTCTCAGCGAGGAGCTTGACCTGGCCCTCAACGACATGACTACACTGTAGACGCCCTCTCCTTTCTCTCTGCTCCCTCTCTTCTTCTGTGGAAACACTTCTCCACCTGCTCGCTGTTGTTTGGTTCCATTCCACAGTGCTGTTAAAGGTTAGAAGGTTATGTGACGTCGTCACAGCACCAGTCTGTTTCTGCACAACAAGCCACTGCTGTGTGTTTGCCGCGTCACTGTTACAAACCGACGTCATGCCTGCCTCAATTATTACTTTCTCTTTTTTAATATTGATCTAAGCCTTGTTGGATGTTTCCTGCCCTCTCTCTGCAATAAATCAAAGTCATCTTGACATTTCGGACTCCTTCTTTCCTCTCTTTCTTTTCCATCTGTGTCCAGCCTGTCAGTATTTATTTATTTGACCATTGTTTACAACATAGGATGCTTCAAGATCATTTGGTGACAATGTGGAGTATTATAAGGCAAACTGATTAACATGTAAAGAAATAAATTACAAATAAGCACCGGTGCACAGAGTTTGATGTTCTGATTTACTGTATGTGAATATTGACAGCACTCTAAAATGTCGAGGATTTATGGTGACATATTGAGATATTTTTATTTGTACATCTGTAAGAACCCCTCCAATGAGACATCAGACATTGGATTGTTAAAAGTGTGACTATAATCACTTACAACAAGTACACACAGTTTTATGTCCTGTGCTCAAACTCTTCTATTCTCTCTGTTTTTATCCCCTGCCTCCGCGTTGTCCGTCCGTCTGTCCGGCGTTAACTATTAGAACTCACTAGTTCATTTGTTTTGTTCCCCCCAAGTTCCCATTGGCCGAGCTTTATGAAACATGGCAGGTGAATACTTCTGGGTGTATCCTGAACCGAGTTCAAATTTGTTTAAAAAAAATAAAATAAAAATTCCTGGATTTCTGGATCCAGACTTCTGGACTTCGTCTCTGAAGCCTGTTTGCTGTATAGCGCAAAGTCACTCATTTATTTTCAGGTTCCCATTGGCCTAGAACAAAGCAGGCGGGGGATATTCCCATCTCTGATGGGTTCTTGTTATTCCTGTTTTAGGGACTCATCAGCTGTGTTCCAACCAGCCTGATTTCCTTGGGCGCCGCACCCTGCCCTCCCACTCACATGCCCCACCCTATGCTTTAATTTGACCTCCCATTATTTAAAGACCACCCCATTAAACAACCCAGGATTCCCAATCTATTCCAAAATCCCAGAAAAAAAACTGATGGGAAGTAAAAATTCATACATTAACTGAGTTGCTAAAAATGTTTTTAAAAAGTTTGTAATGGTTTTGAACATTAAGCTTTGATTGGCAAATACAGACAGGTCCACTATTATTTGGACAATGTCAGCATGATTGTAATGTTGCCTCACCACAGTTGAGTTGAAATGAAACAATCAAAATGTGCTTTTGTGCGTCGTGATTATAAATATCACATGAACCATTTAGGATTTACAGCCATTGGCAGCATTATGCACTGTTTCTCCAGTCACAGCCACAGAAGCTTATAACTCCTTCAGAGTTGTCTGGGTGTCTTGGTGGCTTCCCTCACTAGTCTCCTTCATGTACGGTCACTCAGTTTTTGAGAACTGCCTACTTTAGACAGATTTACATACGGTGCCATATTGTATGTATTAGTGACTGAAGTAAGTGAAGTCTGAGACATATTCAGTGACTTGGAAATGTTAAATGTTCATGTATCCATCCACTGACTTGTCTAAAGAAAGCTGGCTGTGAAAGTGATTTGTATTAATAATCAGTTTGTCCAATTATTTATAGGCTCTGAAAATGGTGGGACTGTTTAAAAAGTGACTGTAATGCTTAAATGGTTAATGTGATACGTTTTGTTAAATCCCTTGAATTAAAGCTAAAAGTCAACTGTACAAGTACATCTTGTTTGCTTCATTTCAACTCCGCTGTGGTTGATGCACAACAGCAAAATTACATTGTGTCACTGCCCAAATACTTATGGACCTGACTGTAGCATTACAAGACCATACATTTACCACAACGCAATCACAATAGTTCCCACAATAACCACAATATGACATTTTCTAAAAATCGTGCAGCCCCAGACTGTATGCCAGGACTCAGTAACTCAGTTACAACTACAACAGCGTTTTAGACTGCCAAAGATTTTAGTGCAGTTTTGTGCAACTCATCTATGTTCAGTCTGTGAAGCCGTTAGTGAACGTTGGTGTAAATAATCTGTGATACTAAAATAGATTGAGTTTAACTGAGTGGCAGAAATATCAGCATCAAAGTCAGAGAAAATAAACACTGGTGCTTAATTTTGCTTTCATTTATTCACATTTTATTTATTGTTAAGAAAAAAAAAAGATTTATTTAAAAAAGGGAGAAAAAAAATCACACAATCCCAGCGTTCTGTGCTTTTGGCGCCTGCCCTCTTTGGCGAATTCCGTGTGCAGGAGTGCCCTTAATTCTTGTTTCCACCCTGCCCCTGTTAAAAACTGGCTGGAACACTGATCAGTGTTTGTGACGCCTACTTTCAGTCAAATTTAATTGAGGCGAGATTTGATATTTCTGTGCACTTCATGTTTTTATTTTTTCCATGATGGAGCAGCTATATATTTATGTTAAAACAAATCATCACAATTTCTTGATTGTTACTTTGAATACTGACTGAAATGTCTGGGAGCGTTTTGCACCACCAGGCACCCACGATGAATCCAGATTTGACAAGATGTAGACATGGAGACCGTGAGAACTTTAGGTTTAATGTTTCACCAAGAAATAGCCAACAGAAAAACGGTGCAAAGATTGTGGGCCAGAAAGTAGACAAAAAAATTGTCCACAAATCTGTTAGGCAGATATATTACACATTCTCATTTGGGGAGGAAAAGAAGTGGTTAAGGTCCAACCCATGATCAGAGTTCATAAATGGGTCAGACAGGCGAGCTGAAACGGGCTATCAGGAAAACAGCTTATGTCTTACAGCGGGGCAGCAAGGAATTTACAGTCTGGGAAACAATGTGAGTGAATATGAACATATAGTAAAGCTGTGAATTGATTTAAAAAATAGGATTTTTAAAATGTATTTAATCATGATTAATTTAACTGAAAAATTTCACTTAAAAACTTGTAATCAGAAATAAATATTTACACATCAAATCATATTAATGTAGCATCAACACAAAGTATTTGAATTTAAAAATTTTTAAATGATAATCTGTGACCCATAGTTGATTTATTTATTGATTATGATTATGGTCTAAAGTCAAGCAGAGTTTTTCTGTGATTTACACCACATTCAAATACTGCTTATAGGCCGGTTCACCACACGTGCACACTCTGCTTGTACACACAGGCATGCACATTAGCACATCATACTACAAAAAACTCAAACACAAAAATGAACAATGAAATAAAAGTAAAAACTATAAATAAATACAAACTAATAACTCTATGTTGTACCATATTTTGTTTTCTTCGTCCCCAGTATGGCAGTCAGGGAGCACCAAGATGGCCGTCCACA
>OMMV01187550.1:0-10361 GCA_900302635.1 Chatrabus melanurus | reverse complement strand
ACACTGTAAAAGCCCTTCCAAAGAACTTTCATATGAGTCAAACATCAAGTGCTCTATCAGAGGTTGTTCCTGAGATATTCAAGAATGATTTTCCCCTAGCAACCATGGTTACCATAGCAACCAAATTGACATTTCATGAAAGCCCGTTCAAAGCCCTTTCATATGAACTTAACATCAAGTCTCTATCTTAAGTGGTTGCTGAGATATGACCCAAGTACAGAAACGTCACTTGGTCGGACATCATAACAGGCAGACAGACAGACAGACATGGGGCCAGGCCCCCAGTGGAGTACTGCTAGGTGGTCTGTCCATTATATGGGACATCCCACAATGACTGATGTGAATGACGTCCATGACATAGTCAATGACTTGGAAATGTTCATGTGTCCATCCCCTGACTTGTGTAAAGAAAACCAGGTGTGAAAGTGATGATTACATTCCTCAAAGGGTGCCAATCATAGTGTACAGTATACATTTAATATCTACATTTTTATTTCAGTTTATGAAAGCAATTTGTTGCATTGTTGTTACTCAATAACTTTGGACTTTTTTTAAATGTCATACAAAATTGGTTTGCTTGCATTTATTTGTGAACATATTTTAAAATGTCTGCTTAAAATAGGGCGTGTCAATAATCCTGACCAGGACTGTACATAAACAGAAAATACCAGAGTCTGTGCTTGTTTATTGGTGAAGATATTTATTTTTGTTGACACTTTCATCTTGAATGAAACAATGGACAGGAATGATGTCTTTATAACAACAGTCTTTGGAGGTTGAGTCCTGCAGTGTATGGCTGCAGTGGAGGTGGACAGAAAGAGTAAAGGAAACATTGAAGGAAACGGGGCAGACTCAGGATCGGGCTGACACATCGACCACACACATACGGGGAGAAGATTAAGAGAAAGAAGGAGGAGGCTCATTCCTTCAGCTGGATTTGGACACAAATTGAAACTAAAGCCTTTTCCACCTAAAACCAGCTCTCATATCTGTGCACGTGATGTTACAGCACAGAGACTGAGGAGGGAGCTGCAGAGCACCAACTGTTACTGACTGTTACTCTTACTGTATGAACGTCATGGATCAGCCATAATTCATGTGGCTTCATCTTTCAATCAAAAATAAACAATCTCAAAAGCAGTACAAACTAGAAGGGGATTAATTACAGAGTATATACCTGTGCCACACCATCACCATCAAAACCTGCAAAATCAGAATTGTTGCCAAACTGTCGAATCAACTCTCCCCTACAACAGTCCCCTTTGGTGACCTTTGGACCTCTAAACAAAGGTTCATTGTAGTCATTGTTTCTTACGTCAACCAGATTTGTCTGTCCACATGATGAGTCACAAAGTGGAAGTCAGATTTCAAAAAAATGCTTCAGTGTGATGTTGATTGTTTCAGGGAAGAGCTGATTACATATTAAAGCAGATTTAATTCAAAATCTTTGAGCTCGATCTACATGAACTGTGGTACATGGTGTATGATACATAACGCACGTCCAATTTGGGTGTGTCCAACTCATTTATACTATTTACACTGTGCATAATATGAGCACAAAATGGGGCACAGGGCTCAAAGGGGCTGGATTTATTCTCATAATTATTCATGGGTGTGTTTTGGGTACAGCATGAACTGCACCGATCAGAGTGTCATCTGTCCTTCTCTTTAACACCTGGTGCATTCCACGTACATTGCTATTTAGGAAATGGATTCAAGTGAGAGGTCATCTGGCAATTCAGGGATTAGCAGCCAAAAAATGTGCCTGAGGGGAAGCAGTGAAGCAGCAAGACAATTTTTCTTCCATGAATATTTAATTTTATTTTGTTTAATAGTTGATTTAAATTCAGGTTCATTTTATATACAAGCATGGGTGTACGTGCATCATGAAACCACTTATGTAAGGTTCGTCAGAATATGGCACCATTTAAATACCACAAATACACTCAACTCCATAACTATTTTTGGCACAATTTTTTATGATTTTTGCCTCTGTACATCACCACAATGGATTTGAAATTAAACAATCCACATTGTGCTTGTAGTGTAGACTTTCAGCTTTACTTTAACATAAATATCACATTAACTGTTTTGGTAATATAGCTATTTATTTACACGGTCCATTTTCAGAGGCCATAAGTAATTGGACAAATTAAATATAAAGATTATTGTTCATACAAACTGTCACTTTTACAACCAGTTCTTTAGACATGTTAGTCCATGAGCCGGAAGCCAATTTTGACCGAATTGGTACCACTTAAGGTGGCAAAACAACACTTACAATCCAGCCTTAGTACACTATGGCCTACACAAAAATGTATGATCAGTTTCCCAGGGTGGTAGCTATAGGCAGGTAGGGGTCAATGAAGGATTACACAGCAGTCAAAATTTAAAATTCCTCCAGTCATATTGAAAAAGTATACCATATTATTTGTCTGATCATAATGATTCCAAAAAGGTATAGTATTTACTATCAATTCCTGAATGTTATGGAGTTATGGGGTAAAAACAGCAAAAAATGGTGACAAAAGTTAATTTCAGTTTGTACAGGGGTCAAAAGATACTCCAATTTTAGTAAAAAGTGATGGAAATTATTGGTTGAATTATTGGCTATGTAATCCTTCATTGAGCCCTATTTGGCTATGGCTACCACTCTAGGATGCTTATCATATATTTTTGTGTAGACCATGGTATACTGAGGCTGGATTGTAAGTGTTGTTTTGCCACCTTAAAGTGCCTGTAAAGTGAAATCCAATCTGTTTTGAATTTGTCAAACCCCAGAAAAACATGTTATTACCCACCTAGCCAAATTTTAATGATTAAAAATATCGCTCAGTATATAAAATTAGCTTTCAAAATCGTGTAAAAATCAGCAGCATTCTCTTTTCTCAGACTGTGGAGGTGGGTTGGCTGAAGGAACCGAAACCACGCCAAATCGCATGGGGAAGGGGAGGGTTCAACCATAGCAAAAGTCAAATACGACAATGACCAGAATAATAGACGCTAACACTAGTGGCAACAATTTAATTGGACTTGTCCAGCCATACGTTTGAGCCACCAGAGCCAGAACATTCCAAGCCAGAGGATATGAAAGATAATCGTCGTGCCACTGTGTAGGGCTGCACGATTCTGGAAAAAATGTGTCACAATTTTTTTGCATAGAACTGAGATCACGATTTTCTGGCATATTTTTTTTATTTTTACAAATTTAAATGTTTATTGCACTCAAGTGCATGTAATAATAATAATGTTTATTGCTACGTTGTCATTGGTCGAGGGAGCAAGTCAAGACAGTGCAGCATTATGGGGTGCTTGAGCTTCTCTGTAGTGCTTGTTTAATTGCGGCTGAAGTAAAGCCCGTATCTCACTGAGAGACACGGTTTGGCAAGTGTGACGACTGAATTTTTAGACGACTCTGCTCCTCTCTGTATGCATACATGTGGGCGTGACTCCCATTTTCTCTCGCTCTCTCTCTCTCACGTGCGGTCGCAGCGTTGCTATTGTTATGGAGATATTTACTGTATTGAGTAATTATTGCAAGCGACTATTGGAATATTTATTGATTTGTGTGCGGGGGACGTTAAAAAGAAATGTCCATGACAAACCCATTGGTGCGTCTCACGTTCCTCGCTGTGTATATGCGCGTGCGTGTGTCTTTTCTCTTTTTCTCTCTCTCTTTTCTCTCTCACTGTCACATCCACTCGCAGCTACAACTGAATGGGGACACTGATTCTGACTGCTTAGAATAATTTCAGACTAAATTGAGACGAATGGCCATTCGTTTCAATCACCATTCAGTCACAAGGCCAGTGAGATACGGGCTTAGTAAAATTCTACCAACCAGAGATTCAAATAAGCTCTTGCTTTATATAGGCCTATGCAAATGAAACCGCAGTGCGTCATGCAGTTTGGTGTAACGCCCCACCAAAAAAATCCTGAACTCAACAGTGGTGAAACACAGAAATCCAGTCTAACTCCAATAAATAAATAAATAAATAAAATACAATTTATACCAGTTATAAACCAGTTATACAGCTTCAATGGTGGAGTGGAACAGAGAAGGATTTTCATACAAAAAAAAACACATCAAATCTCAGCTTGAGTATCCCATGTGCCTTCTGGCAAGCTGTAATTGAAGTTTCATATCTTTTTAAGAAAATCCTCCTCTGTGCCACTCCACCATGAAACTGTATGAGTGGTGATGCAACAGATAAAAGTTGCACTACACACAGTTTCTTCAACCATGCCAACAGAAGCCTTTAACTGCATCAGAGTTGTTTGGGTGTCTTGGTGGCTTCCCTCACTAGTCTCCTTCTTGCACGATCACTCAGTTTTTGAGAACTGCTGACTCCAGACAGATTTACCATACAGTGCCATGTGGTTTGCATTTAATAATGACTGATGCAAATGAACTCCAAGACATATTCAGTAATTTGGGAATGTCCATGTATTCATCCCATGACATGTCTAAATAAAACTGGCTGTGTGATTTGTATGAATGTTTAGTTTGTGCAATTATGGCCTCAGGCCTCTGAAAATGGAGGACTGCATATATAAATGGCCATAATTCCGAAGTGGTTAATATGATATTTTTGTTAACTGCCCCCCCAAAAAAAATAATGCTGATAGTCTACACTATATCTTTATTGTTTGATTTCAACTCCATAATGGTGGTGCAAAGAGGCAAGGTTGCAATCAATTGATTTCCAAATGTTTATAGACGTGACTTTAGTAAAGATATAAGTGTGTCAAACATGAATCATGTCAGTGCAGCTCAGACTGAAGAGTTTGATTTTTCACATCCCTGCTGACAAACAAACCCAGTGCCGCTGGCCGGTGAAATCCATCCTTCCCATCTTTCCTTTCTCCAACCTGCTTTTGGTCGTGCGTCACTTGGCTCCAACCACTTGTTGCAAGAGAAAACCACAGGTGAGGCTTCCGCCGAGGCCAAACGTGGTCAGGTTTCAGCTCTGCCTCAGTGTGCTCCTGTGGGTGCCACCAGGAGTGCACGTTTTAATCAGTTTATGGCAGAGAGCAAAAGTCAGTCAGTAGATCAATGGAAGGAAACGCAGAATTAGCGCTCACACTGTGCTCACATTTATCACCTTTTAATGAGGAGCCGCACAAGACAATCTGCAGATAAACATGGAAGGATACCTTCAAGCTCCATCTCCTCCTTTCTCATCCTCCCGGCTTCTTCTCCTTCATCTCCTCCCCTCGTGCACCTGCAGAAAATACAGAAATAGGAGAAAAGTGAAGCACATTAAGTCTCTGACTGACTGATTTCCCTCCTTCTCTCTTTTTTCTCTTGCAGCTCGTCTGACTTAAGCACTCCTGAATAATAACCCTCTCTGCTCCTCTCTCTCTCTATCCCTCCCTCACTCTCTCTCTCCCTTCCTCTCTCTCTCCCTCCCCCTCCTGTTTAAAATGCTGCTCACACGCGCGCTCCCGCTCCACCTTTTAATCTCTCTCTGCACCGACCACGGGAACGCGCTGCGGCCAGTCGCAGATGTCAACCCCAAAGCGACGATTTGGCACAAAGCAAGTATTTTCTTATCAAACACATCTCCTCTCCTTTCACTAACTTTGATCTAAATACTGTCGGAGGTTACGCACAGAAAACAAAAATCAAACTGGAGCAGTGAGTGACAGTGCGCATTGTGCGCGCTCAAAAATAACGGATCTGATTCTGAAGGTTTTTCTCTTGTGTGTTTTTTATGTGACAGACCTCCTCCCTCTCGCTCTCCTCACTCTCTTTTCCCTACCTCTCTCTCTCCTCCCTCCTGTCTCCACAGCTCTGCCTTCTCCTCTTTAGTCGTGTGGGAAGCTCAGTGAACGCGGCCGCTGAAAGAGTCCGTGCACTTATTACGCGCCTGGCACGGACACTGAGGGAACACGATCTCCCTTCCCTCTCTTCTAACTCACTCCACCCAGCTGGATATTTTGCTTTCTGATATCGCTTTTCCGGGTTTAATTGTCTTTTTTTTCTTCTTTTTTTGGACGGATGCGATAGAACGCGCACGGACTTTCCTGCCTTTCTCGCGCCGCAGCGCACCACAGGCTGAATACCTGCATTATTCATTTTTACGCACCGGACTCTCGTTTCTCTCCGCGTTCTGCCTCTTTCTTCAGTACAGCAGAGGACCTTTAATATCACTAATGCCTCTTTTTTGCATATCCGTCCGTTTTTGGTTTTTTTCTAAAAAAATAGTATTAAACTGAAATAAAAATATTTTAAATCGCTGCATGCAAACAAAAATAACACGATAAACTATTGGATTCAGAGCAGAGAACTGAATTACATTTTCTTGGAATATTTGGAAATCAGTATGTTGACTGGGGATTGTGGGATTTGTCATCCCTGTGCGCAACTTGGGCGCTCCGGATCGCTCGAAACAAACCAGCATTTATCCCGTGGATCTGTTGGGGCTGCTGAGGCTGACTGAGCTGAAACCAAACGCACAGTGTTGGCCACCCTGTCCTCCGAATTCCCTCTCATACCCTCCTTAAAAAAATCAAACAAAACAATAAAAAATAATGACGGACTTATTTCTCCGCATCACTGATCGACTTGAGCCTTCTTTTACATCTTGGTTCCGCCGGACGCACGGACAAGATTTCTGAAAGCTGTCTCCCCGTTTCTCCATATCTCACTCTCACATCTCTCTCTCTCTCTCTCTCTCTCTCTTCCTCCCTCCCTCTCACTCCTTCTCTCTCTCTGCACTGCAACCAAATGAGCGCTCTCCCATGGAGGTAGTACATCCACCGTGGGGACAGAACCAGAGGGGCGATTTTTCCAAGCAAGAGGAGCCCGTCAGTAAGAGGCGGATCGGGTGAAATCGGAGCCTCCACCGCGCCCCCCTCCCCGCTTGCTCGGCTCGGCCTGACGCACGGGAGCCCGCATGGAGACGTAGGCGCAAGAGAACCTTGTTGCGCCCTGAGAAGTGTCTGCGCTTTTACTTCAGCTGGGAAGAGGGTTTGCGCACGTCCATCCATGTCTGACCAAGTCTCCAGAGGGAGCCGCATTCATTCCCACCTCTGCTTTGGGTAAGTCTGATTGATTGAGAATCCACTTTTAATACTGCAGCATGATCTTTTCTTTTGGTGGAAAAAAGGGATTCTATGTGTTGAATCGGTATCTGTAATCTGAATCTGAAATCCTCTCAATATGTCAGCAGCAGGAACAGTCCCAGCTCTTGCTCTCACAGTTGCTTTGGAAATAATGTGAATGCGCTACTAAGTGTGCTGCTGGCTTCAAATGAGACCCCCATGAAAAGCTGAACTGCAGCCATTTGACTTTCATTATGCTGAACGTGCCAAGAGGGGAACACCACAGCCAGCTGCTGTCTTAGAAATCATGTTTTGGCTATGAGAATGTGAGATGGAGATGTTTATTTGAGCACCTTTGCAGGTTTTGTCGGTCAAATGTTTCGGCTGCACTACTGATTTTCAAGTGAACGTGATGAAACGTGCTAAGAACAAACAGTGTAACTGTTTTAATGTGAAAAGTGCACTAATGAGCTGTGGAGATCATCAGCAGTATACTGGGATTAAATATCAAATCTACATTTTGATGGTTTGCTTTCTGTGTGCACGCGTGTGTCTGGGTTTGTTTGCACATACGTGTGTCGGTGTGTGATCGTGCCTGCCCCTGTCTTTTTCTTTCTCTCCAAAGGTTACTAAATGGTTTTCTGGAGGAGGATTTCTAACCGGCGAGATGCTGCTCGTACTCCTACTGGCAGCCTTTTCTTCTTCCATCTCCGGCTCCCACTCCTCCTCACTCTCCTCCCCCTCCCTGTCGGACAGACCTCCAATGGCAGACCCTTCCGCCTCGGACTTGATGGCAGAGGCCTGCAGCGCTTGCTCCTGCATGTCGGTGGAAAACGTGTTGTATGTGAACTGCGAAAAGATCACAGTGTATCGTCCCACACAGCTCATCCCGCCGGCATCGTCTTTATACCACCTGAACTTCCAGAACAACTTCTTAATCATACTCTACCCAAACTCGTTCCTCAACTTCACCCACGCTGTGTCGCTGCAGCTCGGGAACAACAAACTGCAGAATATTGAAGGCGGAGCATTCATGGGGATGAGTGCATTGAAACAGCTGCACCTGAACAATAATGAGTTAAAAGTGCTGCGAGCAGACACCTTTCAAGGAATAGAAAACTTGGAGTACCTTCAGGCCGATTACAACCTGATAAAATACATTGAAAAGGGAGCATTCAACAAGCTGCACAAACTAAAGGTGTTGATTCTAAATGATAATCTCATACAGGCTCTTCCTGACAACATATTTCGCTTTGCCTCTCTCACACACCTGGATATAAGGGGCAACAGGATCCAGAAACTTCCTTATCTCGGAGTTCTGGAGCACATAGGACGTATCGTAGAGCTGCAACTGGACGACAACCCCTGGAATTGTACCTGTGATTTGGCACCTCTGAAGGCATGGCTCGAGAACATGCCGTATAATATTTTTATTGGTGAAGCCATATGTGAAACACCGAGTGACTTGTATGGGAGGCTCCTTAAAGAGACAAACAAACAGGAACTTTGTCCCATGGGAATGGGGAGTGACTTTGATGTGAGGATGCCACCCGCACAGCCTGAAAATGGGCAGTCACCCTCCAAAATGTCCCCTACAACTGCAGCACCCATAGCCACAAAAGCGCCAAAAACCACTGACTCATCTAAGATTTATGGTAACGGAATTGTGGCTGGTTTACCACCCTTTGGAAGAAATAGTCAGATTGTTTCTTTTCAGACACGAACCCCTCCATTGTTGTGCCCGCAGCCCTGCAGCTGTAAGGCTCATCCCTCTGACTTTGGCATCAGTGTCAGCTGTCAGGAGAGGAATATTAAGAACCTAGCTGATCTCATTCCCAAACCCCTAAATGCCAAGAAACTTCACCTGAGTGGGAATTACATCCGTGACATTAGCCCAACAGATTTCCAAGGTTTCGAGGGCTTAGATTTGCTACATCTTGGCAGCAATCAAATTGTTACTGTTCAGAAAGGTGTGTTTGTTAACCTCACTAACCTGAGGAGATTGTATCTGAATGGAAACCAACTGGAACAGTTACATCCAGAGATGTTTTTGGGCCTCACAAACCTGCAGTACCTATATTTGGAATACAACACCATCAAAGAAATTTTAGCAGGCACATTTGACTCCATGCCAAACCTGCAACTCCTGTATCTCAACAACAATGTCCTGCGGAGTCTCCCCGCCTATGTATTTGCGGGTGTCTCTTTGGCCAGACTGAATCTGAAAAACAATCATTTCATGACCCTGCCAGTGAGTGGTGTGTTGGACCAGCTGCGAACATTGACCCAGATAGACCTTGAGGGGAACCCTTGGGAGTGTTCCTGTGATCTGGTTGCCCTCAAACTCTGGCTGGAGAAGCTAAATGATGGAGTGGCTGCTAAAGAGGTGAAATGTGCCTCCCCTGTGCAGTTCGCCAACATCGAGCTGCGCCTCCTGAAAAATGAGATTCTTTGCCCTAAACTTGTTGCGAGGCCACCGTTTATTCTCACTAGTGCCACCCCTGTGTTGACCTCTGTGTCACCAGCCGGTGTTGGCAAAGCCCCACCAGGAGGGCCTGTGCCTCTCTCCATCATGATCCTCAGCATTCTTGTAGTGCTGATCCTGACTGTGTTTGTGGCCTTCTGCCTTCTGGTGTTTGTACTGAGGCGGAATAAAAAGCCAGTCGGGAGGCAGGAGGGGCTGGGGAATCAGGAATGCGGTTCCATGTCCCTGCAACTGCGCAGACACAACCACAAATCTGGCAAAAAGGGTTCCATCCCGGGAGATGACCTGGGAGGCGAGACATTCATCCCTCAGACCATCGAGCACATCGGCAAGAGCCACACCTGCGGGATTGGACGCTCTTCCGATTTAGACGCCGGCTTCAAGTTTGCTGACTCACACAGGCAAAAGATTATCCTCCGAAACAGTTCTGAAAAAGACAAAGACGCACTCTCCACACTGGAGCGCAACAAACGTCTGAGCACGATCGACGAGCTGGAGGAGTTCCTCCCGAATCGAGAGCCAAGCATGTTCATTCAGAACTTTCTCGACAGCAAGAGAGACTTCAACAGTATTGGGCTGGGTGGGTATGAAATTCGCTACCCTGAGAAAATGCTGGATAAAAAGATGAAGAAATCTTCGCTGATAGGCGGGAACCACAGTAAGATCGTGGTGGAGCAGAGAAAAAGTGAGTATTACGAGCTGAAATCCAAGCTCCAAGGAACGCCTGATTACCTGCAGGTGCTCGAAGAGCAGACTGCACTGAGCAAAATGTAGGACTGCTGTTTGATTTGGTGCATTGATTACACTCACACTGAAAGTCAGACAC
>OMMV01187549.1:0-14030 GCA_900302635.1 Chatrabus melanurus | reverse complement strand
GAGGTGGCAGGACAGGGTACCTAGCAGGGAGGTGGCGAGAAGATGTGGAGTGACGGAACTGGAAGTCAGAATAAGGCAAGGCAGACTTAGGTGGTTTGGGCACGTGATGAGAGCGGAGGAGGGAAGCATGCTGAGAACCGTGGAGCGAGTGCAGGTGGCGGGGGTGAGACCGAGGGGGAGACCAAAAAAGAGCTGGAAGAGATGTGTGGACGAGGATTTGAACTTGTTGGGCGTCCGAGAGGAGCTGGCCCTGGATCGGGTCAGGTGGAAGGAGGTCATCGCACGTTCAACCACGAGATGATCGTGAAAAGAACGTAAAACGAACATGATGATGATGATGATGACATATTGCTTATCACAAGAAAAGGCACGGGAGCACAAATCCCCGTCGCCAAAGAAGTAAAAACATGAAGGGAAACAATATCCTCACCGGCGACGGCATAATGCAGTCTGCAGCCTCACCACTAGATGGCACTCAATCCTACACACTGTAGCTTTAAATCTGGATCTAAAACTACAAATCTGCATATAAGGTGTTGTTTATGAGATTATGAGAGGCATGTTTCACCAATATCAATGGAATAGTTTTTCAAAAACTGAAGGTAATGCCAAACATGCCCAGTTGCACTCTGTGAAAGAACGGAAAAAAACCCGATCCACAAGAGACATCTGGATCCCCATTAAAGCTGGCAACACACGGGATGACCCGCCACAAAACCAAGCTGATTCTATAAGAAATCTGGTTCGGAATGTATCACTGTTCTCTATGTGCTGGTAGAATACAAGAGTTCAGTGCATTTGGATTCATGCCATGGACGTTTGGGCGTGTTCAAAACCCCACAGGCGCCGTGCTGTTTCGGCGAAGTTCACCGTTTTCACAAGGTACAGGTGCACGTACACGTTATGAAGATCTTGTAGCCTGGAATGTCCTCCTTTTCCACCATCAGCCATTCGTAATGTCCGTAGTGCAGCCGTCTAGAAATCTGTTGTCGAACCCACACATTATTTTTCTTTGTTTTCGCCGTTTACTCTCATGGTGAATGACAAAAATTGGTTGGAATGGTGTAAAAAGCGAATAGCGACCACGAGCAGCATCCACGCTGGTCCTAGCGCATGTTTCCCGCACTTAAAAAACCGGATCATTGCACAGTATCAAGTCGCGCCTAGCGCCTGTTGACTTGACCGAAGTGCACACACGCCAAAAGTACACAATATGAGCAGACACATGCTGATCATTGTGTGATGGGTCCGAGTCCTGTTGGGTCGTCCTGTGTGACGCCGGCCTGACACTAAGATGCAGTGGGTTCTTCCTCTTGATGAGACTCATCACTCCAGGTTTTGTGGAGCTCAGCTGAAAGCTGTTGAGCAGGTGAAAAATCCGTCATCTCACTTTATAAAAGAAAGTTTAAAATGTTCTCAAACCCACATCAGGCTTGTGTTCATGACCTGAAATCAGTGTGAAAATTTAAAAAAATAAATAAAATCAGTCTCTCTACAAAGTTGCATGGAGATTGGCTGAAAGCATTTTGAGTAACGGACAAACGGCAGCGATCACAAAACCTCTTTGGAGGGTGCGAATTATTTTGTGTGCTGACGAGAGTCGAGCAGCCGTTCCCAAGCGTAAAAAACTCTGTGGCCCTCTTTGTAATCTCCTGTGGCCCTCTTTGTAATCTCCTGTGGCCCTCTTTGTAATCTCCTGTGGCCCACTCAAACCTTTAATCACAATTTTGATCGACACTAAGGTGATGTATTTCCTTATATATTATGTTCAACTTCGCCAGATAAATGAAGCATGGCACGTAATTTTAAACCGCGTGACTTTATTTTATTACTTCTGAGCACATTTTCAAAATAATCAAATATTTTTGGGTAATTTTAAACATTATTACAAAATTGAAAATCAAAGGCGTTTTTAATTTATTTTTAATGACGTTTCACGCCCCACCTGCAGTCCCTGCAGTAGAGGATGCGTAAAGCAGCGCAGCACAAGTTTCATTGCAAGTTTCCAACTCACACAGTTCTAGTTTTCACGTGCAGAGCCCATGAGATATAAGTGCTTACACTCATCTGTGCACCCGTCGTGTTTTGATCTTACCTTACAGCCCCAAATCAGAAAAAGCTGCAGACAGAAAGGAACCCAAGATATTTCATGCTTTGTGTGGTCAACTTCATTTAATTTATTAATACACAAATCTAGGCTCGGGTTTCCCGTGCGCCTTCTGGCAAACTGCAGCTGAAATTTCACATGTTCTTTTTAAGAAAGTCCTCCTCTATACCACGCCACCATGAAGCTGTATAACTGGTGATGCAACAGGTAAAAGTTGCACTATGCACAGTTTCTCCAGCCACATCCACAGAAGCCTATAACTCCTTCAGAGCTGTCATGGGCGTCTTAGTTTCCTTCCAGGATGGTCACTGAATTTTTGAGAACTGCCTGCTTGACACAGATTTCCCCTACAGCACCATGCTGTTTGTTATTCTTAATGATTGATGAAAATGAAGTCCAAGACATATTCAGCGACTTGGAAACGTTCACGTATCCATCCTCTGACTAAAAGTGATGATTTAATCCTTATATTTAGAATAAAATGCCTCCATCCCAACCTTTTTGGAATGTGTTGCAGGCCTGAAATGCAGGAATGGATGTATTTTAACAAATGAAATGAAGTTGACCACACAAAACATGAAATATCTCGGGTTCATACTGTCTGCAATGAAATAGAAGTCAAAGTAAATGTAAGGATCACGGCATTTGCAGTGCATCCATATCGTCACCAGCTTTTTCTGGTTTGAGGGTGTAAAATGAGCTGTGGTCAAGCACCATGTTGGTGCATTGCTATCGTGAGACAGCAGAATGCGATGGCACCATAGACCACCAGTTTTTCTGCTATTTATACGGCGCAATATGGCGATAAGCACTTTGACCTTATGTGCTGATTGGTTTAATTCATATTGTTAACCCTTTGAGCCCCAAGCAGTGTCTGGGTGGGTTTTTGCTCGTCTCACATTTTTACTTACTGTGGGTTCATTTTTTAGTAGAGCCCAACCGATATATAACCGATAATATCGGCTGATATGAGCCTTGTGCAAACATATCGGTATCGGCTTGAGCCCGACCGATATATCGCTTGGCCAATGATATCAGCTGATATGAGCCTTTCACATACATATCAGTATCAGCTTTTTTGCCAATATGAAAACTTTTATTTTGCCTAATAAACAATGCAGAAAAACACTTTGGCTGTTGGAAATGGTGCTGTTACATAGTTTGTCCAGCAGAGGGCGGTCTGACGGCATTGTTTACAATGCTGTCAAGCATGGGTGGGACCCCCATCAGCCCTTGGTCACATTAGCTACAAGAGACAGAGGAAAAGTGAGCAGCTGCCACTCATTTTCAATCAGAGTGGTCGCCAGAGACAAGCGGTCGCTATGCCACTGGATAGGCGGGGCCAAAATAGATGAGAAATCTATTTTATACAAATGCTGAGGGCAGTGACTGCCAATCAGATTGAAGGCAACGTGATGTTCATTGGTTGGTTGCTTGAACAAAATAATCCAAGATGACAGAATACGATCCCAGACAGCTGTATTTCTGTATAAATCGAATATGTTTGGCATTTTTTGCCATATTTTAGAAAAATTGGTGAGAAATGCACATTTTCATATATCGCCTCATATATCGGTATCAGAAATTTTTTTCTCCCTAATATCGGTATCATATCGGCCCCCAAAAAATCCATATCGGTCGGGCTCTATTTTTTAGTCCACCTGTATGGAAACAGCACAAGTTCAGCTAGAATGAGGTGTAACTCAAAAATGTCTTTTGTGCAGAATAACACAGTTGCAATAAATCATAATAGAAGGGAAAAAAACATAAGTTGAATTTCTTTGATAATTTCTTTTACAAAAATTAAAAAAAAACAGGAATCTACATATATAAGATTTTTCCAACCACATGCTGTCCATATACTGTAAGTCTGTTTCTTTTTCTGTGCTAATTTCTCTCTCACTGTAACTTTACATTGTTTTCATGCTCTTCTCTGTCCTCCAGCCTGAAAAATCAATGACGGTATTTGCTGAATATTTGTCGTGTGACTGTTGGTCTCAACTGAGTCATTCAAAGCTTCACAGTTGTGCTGAGGCGTGCAGAATTTTTTTTTTTAACTCAATCTGAACAGAGCAAACAGTTTGTTTTGGCAAATTTTTAAACGAAACGTAGAATAAAGTGATTTTGAACTTAGATTTGGTTTGTTTCCAATTGTTAGTTCAAGGACCAGATAATTTCTTTTCTTTTCTTTTCTTTTTTTTTACAGTTTCTGCCGATAATAAATGGTGTAATTTTGGTGATTTTTTAAAAATAAGACATACAACTAAAATAAAATGATTTTGATTAAATATCACTGCCTTAGTTTAAGTTATTTTTCCTAATTGAAACTTTCAGTGCCTATGGTTAGTTCAAGTACCGATAATTTCTGTTTTTACATTTCTGGCGATGATAAACTGTGTAATTTTGGTGAATTTTTAAAGAAAACGCCTTTCAAACATGCCGGCGGGTTGCGGGTTAATTAAGAGACTAAAGACAAACCCTTTGTGCCCCGCGCTTTACTTTGGACTCAGATTACCCAGCGTTTAAATAGCAAAGTGGAATTAGACACGCCCCAAATGCACTTTGCGCTCTGCACTTTAGACCGTGCACTGTAGATGATCAAGATAGGGCCCATAATGTAGATGAGTAAATAAGATTTTAGTTGTGCTTTGTATTGTGTCAAACACATATAAAGCACACGGAGGGGAGTTGGAAACCGTTTGCGGTGCTTCACATATTTTCCAAGCATTTTCCTCCACGCTGCTGGTAAGTGTGTGAGGAGGTATTGGGAGGTCTTCGATACACTGGGATGCTAATTTCTGCTGCCACGGCGTGTGTGTTTTTGGTGATCTGGCGTGGCTGGTGGCGAGCTTGATCGCTGCTGTTTCTGACAGTAAGTCTGTGGCGCTATCCTGGCCACGCTGCCGCCTGTCTCCTTGATGGCGGCACGTCCCCGAGCAAAAGTGACAGGCGCTTTGGCGCCCGTGCAGATGGCCCTGCTCACAGCCATCACCCACTCTGCGAACCAAACCGCCAGGGACGGCACGCCAGCCCAACCCCTTCCTGAGCCCGCCCCCTCGCTGCTGATGCGTGTGTGTGTGTGTGCAGGACAAGAGGAGGAGGTGTAATCTGGTCGCTCATCAGAAACGCACATCTTCAACTTGCAGTTATTGAACAGATACAGTTAATATGTGGCTTCCAGATGCTTCCGATGTTCGTGTTTCGCATCGTGCACCACCTCAGAACGTTTTAGAATTTGAGTCGATCGTTAACCATCTACATTTATGGCTTGTGAAACAGAAACAGTCCACTTGCTGACTGTGATTTTTTTTTTTTTTTTACAGATGTCTCTGCCAGTCTTTTGTCTGTGCTCTTTTGATATCTCCCTCTTTGTTGTTTCCATGACAACATAGCAGGACAGGCATTGATTGACAGGGATCGTCAAAGGGTTCCCTGGCGACCTGCTCATCGTTCCAAGCCCCTCCCTGCTGCAGTCTGTGTTTTGTCACTCACCCGGGGATATTTCTGATCCTCTGCCTCTCATTCCTGCTGTGCGTCTGTGAGCGCACACGTTAACCGAGGCCAGGCGTCGGGGTTTAGCTATTTTGTTTCAGCTCCAGCTGACGTCAGCGAGCCGCATAGGTAATTCCTGGCGTGTTTTGGCGCGGGCTTGTAAGGAATGGATGGCCGCTCCGCAGGATGGCTGGCATATTAAACGGGTGATATGTATTGATAGCCTCCTGTTCTGGGAGCAGGTTGGTGAAAGGGAGGCACTGTAGCAGAAGACACTGCAGATGTGTTGTAGAGTAGTACGGCACATAATGCTAATCTGCTGTGTTAGGGATTTTCGGGAGTTTTAGAAACTGTCTCGGTCTCAGTCTGTCATTTGGATTGAAGCGCAGCCAGGTTCTCCTGTAGTGCTCTCATTTCACTGAAATCCTGTCAGGCGTTAGGGGAGTATGTTGCTCATTTGGAGAAGGGTGTATCAGTAGCACACAGCAAACTCCGACTTATAGGCAATATTACGGTGGGTGGCTTCAGGTTCGCCACTCTAAGAAGCCTGTAGGAACGCGTCAGGTGCACGCGGCGGCACGGGGAGGCGAGCGCGCAGGCAAACACGCATTCGCAAACAGGCACTTAACCGAGGCGCTCTCGCACACACACACACACACACACACACACACACGCACATCATCGCACAGTCACAGGCGATGGTGCAGCTGCTCACCTCCCCCACCTCCTCCACCCATCTCCTCTCAGGCAGCAGTAAATGGTGCCAGTGTATATATATCAGGTATTATGTCCACTTAGATTATGATATGACAGGTTAGCGTGCCGTTTGAAGCTGACAGCACATCTGTTTCATCAGGAGAGACTGATACTGGCATCTAGGACACACATCTCACCATGCAGGAAGGAGATAAAGGAAGGAGCTAGGGGGCCGTCTTTCCCGTCTCCCTGCCTACCTCTCTCTCTCTCTCCCTTGCTTCTTTTTCCCTTTTCCCTCACACCCAACATGCAACAATCCCACCACCTCCTGCTCACATTCTCTCATCCTCCTTCTCCCCTACAGCTTCTTTTCATTAACTTATTCTCCCACACACACACACACACACACACACACACACAATCTAGATTCCCACCTAAACAGCGTTTTTGTACATTTTACAAGTGAACAGGACAGCGGTTTTTGGCGATGCCGACACCTTTGTAGGAGAATGAAGGACCAAGTCCTTTGGATCCCGGTGCTTCCTGTCTTACTGTACGGTTGTGAGACTTGGACACTAACCAGTGACCTAAGATAAGGACCGGATGTCTTTGGTACTAGGCCTCTTCGGAGGATCCTTGGGTGTTGAACGATTGGTTACTTTGGCAGACTCAGATGAGGAGTATTGTTACTTGTATTATGAGGGATTGTCAGCTACAACATTTTGGCCATGTGGTGCGTTTCTCTTGAACATGATCCAGCACGCAGGCCCATGATCTGCCGCAACATCTTTTGAAATGTTCGAAAATTAGCCGCCATCTTGACATGTCGTGTCAAGATGTGACGATGTATTAGTGCCTCTTATTGATGTCCCAGCATTTTCATGATAGCATCTCATTGAGTCATGAGTATTCTTGGCGATACGTGAGGAAATTTTTTTTAGAATTTTTATTTAGCCTATATTTAACCAGGTTAGTCCAATTGAGATGAAAATCTCTTTTTTTTGCCAAAAATGGCAGCAAAAGATATAGTTTCAGACGAACAAATATCACATCAAACGATAGACACCTCAAAATGAAATCCAACCAAAAATGCAGAGAAAACACAAAATTATCAATCAAAACATTTACAAATTTCAATAGACTCCATGGACTCCACAACTCCTTTAGATTCAGTGAGTGGAAGTAGGTCCTGGAGTTTGAGCTTATTCTGGAGAGTATTCCAAGCAGATGGTGCTGAAAACATGACGGCCTTCTTACACCAACTCTGTCCGTACTTTCAGAACAGTCATAAGGACGACATCTTGAGACCCTAACCCATATGTGCCATGTTTTTGGGACAGACAGACGGTTAAATAACTGGGGATTCTACCAGGAAATGCCTTTATGGATTAAAAAAAAATATACCAGTGACTAAGTCGACGAGCAGTCAGAGAAGGCCGGTTGGCTTTAGAGTACATCATACAATGACGAGTGAGGGATCTACAGTTTGTTATGAACCTTAAAGCTCCACAGTGTCCAGCATATGAAGACACGAGATCGATGCAGTCCTGTACAACAGATCACCGCAATCAAGAACGGGCAGAAACGTGGCAACAACCAGCCTTTGTCTCGCAAAGAAAAGCAAGACTTGTTCCGAAGATAAAAGCCGAACTTCAATTTCAGCTTCTTCACCAAACTATTTATGTGGGGCTTAAAAGAAAGTGGTGATCAAGTAAAAAAAACCAAGTATTTGTAGGCGGTGACTGCTTCGATTTTTATTTTTTTTTACCTTGAGTAGTGACAATACCCTGGTTTAACTCCTCCTTCCTAGAGTTTGAAAAGACCATTAATCTTTCTTTTTTTTTTCTCAGCATTGAGGACGAGCGTCAGCTGATAAAGCTGAGCTTTCACTCTATCAAAAGCAGTTTGCAGATACTCTCAAGCTTTATTGAGCGTAGTTGCACAACAATAAATAACAGTGTCGTGTCAGGGCTCCAGACTAACTGTTCCACTGGTCACACTGGCGCTACCAGCTTTCTCAGTTGGTCGCACCATAACATGATTTGGTTTTTGCATGCCATAGTTTTGCATTGATGTAAAGATTAACAGTGGCTTGAGACTTGACATTTGACAAATATTTTAATCTGAACAAGTTTTTTTTTTCCTTCCTATTCTAATATACTTTTAAAAGAAAACAAACATTTTTATCAAAGAGAAGTGCAACAACAGCATGCAGCTATGTTTCTGGAGGCAAATAGATTTCAATATATGTAAGATATGTTGAAATCTAACCTTCCTCTGGCTAAATGGCCTGGCAGTTCAGCTCACCTGTCGTCTCTGCAAACCCACACCTGCTGCTGCTCCTCTTATATAAAACAAAGGCTCTTTTTAAGAGTCACTCTTCTATTATTTGAAAGAGCTGTTAACATTAAATGAATGGTTAAACATGCATATGAAGTGAAAGTTCAGCCAGGAAGACAATCTTTTGCTTGCACAGGTAAAACACCCCTGTGTGTTTAATTTCAAATTATTCACGATCACAAAACTGGTCACATTCGTATTTTTGTAATTACTCTGTAGTGATTACAACATTAAAACCACGGACATAGTCAGCGAGGATGGTAATCAAACACTGAAATTATAAAATTTTTAAAAAATCGATTTCATCTTGGACTTTATCGTCACATGACTACATGTGTACTGGACAAATAACCATAAAGAGCAAATTAAATGTGACTGTACCAAATGTACTGCAGTAACTGTCACATCACTTCCTGTCCTCTTTATAATAAACATTTATCTTTATTTAATGAGTCTCTCCTGGTTGAAATGAATGAATTAATCTACCCTCCTTAAAAATGTACACATTACTTTTATGCTATTTTATGTAGTCTACAAAGAAATGTTGAAGGTACATTAATTATTATTATTATTATTATATGTTAATCAAGGAATCATTGTGTCATCTGAAGCAACAACAAGTTATAATTACAGAGGAACATCTGTAAATGTTCACATTTAAGAAATAAGTTTTTTTTTTACTTCAATATGTAAAAAGTTAATAAGTCAAACATTAAACTTGAGTTCAAAAAAGAAAAGATGAATGTATATTTGTAAGGATTTTTCTTTGGAAAACTACCCCGTGTAAAATTAGCATGATCCCTCTTTTTTGCTCTGACACGCATCAGCTCGCCGTCGGGTTCTGCACGGAGCTAGCTATTGAAAATAATGGGTTTCAGAGCGGCGCACAGCACTTTGCACGTCGGGTGTGAAAGGCCCTGAAAGTGCCGGGGAGGGAGAGACAGACTGAGGAAATACTTTCAACCACAATCGCAGTTCATGGGCTGGAAGGACACCACGGGGGTTTCATTAAGGTACTAACTAAAAGTTGGAATGAAAAAAAAAGTAACAGTTGCACACTATTTCTTGCGGTGACGGTGAACGCCAAAGGTGTTTGCTGGGGAGAGTGTGGGAGGGGGTTTCTGAGAAAATTTAGAATTTCTGTGTGTCTGTAGATGGCGTCTGGTGCCTTTTTCAGAACAAAAATAAGAATGTCATTATGTTTCACTTCTGAATTACAGTAATATTTTATTGTTATTATTACAAAGAATCTAGGGCTGTAATTTTTGCTGTTTTACTTTTTACATGTTATTTAAATGTAACCCCCCCAATCAAAATTTTTTAGTCCCGCCCCTGGAAACCTGCATTCACATTTATTTCTGGAGGCGCATGAATGAAATGGTTTTTAGCATATTTCTGGACAGTTTGAATATAACCCAAACTAAAACATCGGAGATTCATTAACACCTTTAATCTGCTCAGAAAGGACACAAATCTGAAATCAGCACACTCTATTACATCAGTATTGACTGAGTGAATCTGAAACCCATTCAATCTAATGACTCTTAATGTTCGTAAACTACAGATTTTGGAAAATTTATTATCGCTGATAATTAAATATCATTTTAAAGCTGCACTTTGCCCTAAAATCATTCTAATGTCCGCTAGTGTTCCTCTTTATGCACACTCCTACAGAGGTGCTGCGGGAAGAGCAAAATAATAACTTTATTTATCCCACTTTCAGGACACATTAGTCCTCCCCCGAGCAGGAACAGCACTCTGTAATCAATGCTTCCAGCAGCCCGCAGCACAGGACAGCATGAAGAAGACACGGCGCACACGTTCTGTTCTCAGCTCCTGATATTTTGGCATGAATATTTCCATTCTTTAACCCGACGTGTGCCGACCCCCAGGCTACTTTGAGTGGAGCAGAAAGTGGCACAGACCGTCTGCTCCATTCACGTGAACGCGCACCTCCTCCCGTTTCTCCCCTCATAACTGCCTGAATGTCACTGTAACTCTAAACTAAAAGTTACCGTTGTATTTTGTAAAGTAACCCGACAAACGCGATGGCCGACGGTAGCTAACAAATGTTCGTCACGCACTCGCACAAATGCGACCAGGTGAAATTTTAACTCACACACTCTCAAAAAAATGGTCGCAGTCTGGAGCCCTGCATGAGTTTTGTACATTCTCTCCCAAGCAATTTATAGAAATAGTAAATAAAAGTGGACCCAGAACAGAACCCTGGGGTATCCCCTTACAAACTGTTACAAAGTTAGATGTAAGACCCTGAAATTGGGTAGCCTGAGTCCAATCTGTGAGGTAGTTTATAAACCGACCTATAGCATGTGGAGAGAAACCAATATTAACCAGCCGTCGTCTTACGATTTCATGATCCACAGTGTCAAAAGCTTTGGACAAATCAATAAAAAGAGGCACACAGTGTTTCTTTTCATTTATTTAAATAGCCTTTCACCTCTTAACTAACGAGGGACTCCAGCACTTTGGCTAACACAGAAGGTTTAGAGATTGGTCTGTGGCTGCTAAGCACTGTTGGGTCTCCTCCTTTTAGAAGAGGTACATAACATATGGAGCATTCCATACCTTAGGGATTGTATTTGCAACCAAGGAAAGATTAAAAAGATGGGTCAAAGGTTCAGCTATAAAATCTGCAGCTAATTAAAAAAAAAAAAAAACAGGTTCCAAATTATCCGGACCAGCTGGTTTTCTAGGGTTCAATTTTTTTTAATTTTTTTTTTATGGCTTTGTGAACTTCAGCAACAGAAACAGGATAAAACTAAAAGTGTCAACAACACTAGTATCAATCATTTACAGATTCCTGAGCAGGAGAGAATTAAACAAGAACCCAGATGAAATGAAATGCTCATTAAAACAATTCAATATTTCAAGTTTATCAGATACAGCCACGTCATTCTCAACTACACGTGGTGGAAGATCAGTTGCGTTATCACAAGCAGATAAGGATTTAATAGTTTTCCACAATTTCCTCGGATCATTTACGTTTTCAGTAGTTACAGAAAGATCAAACTCAGCTTTGGCTTTTCTAAAAAGAGAAGTAAATCTATTTCGCAGTTGTATAAAAAAGAAGCCAGTCAGCCCTGCGTACCTGACTTCCTTGCCTTTGCCCAGGCCACATTTCGCTCATGAAGCAGGTTTGAGAGCTCAGCTGTCAACCAGGGATTATCCCTCCCCTTAATAGGTGCATGTCTGTTTAGAATTTCAGGAAAACCATCATGGAAAAAGTTCCAGGCTGTTGGAGCATCATCAATAAGGGCAATTCTAGTCCAATCAAAATAGAATAAATCACATTTTAAAAAAAAAAACCCTGCTCAACAAACATCCTCATAGTCCGCCTTTCAACAAAATGAGGTTTACACTTAGTGCCTCTGATAGCAGCTACCACACAATCGCTCGCATCATTTGGGAAAATACCTCCAGCAGGGGGCATTAGTCAGGACTAACTCAGTGAGTGATGATTCCTCGGGAATCAGGCGACACAGGCATCAACTAGTCCCAGTTCAAACTGCCAATCACAGCAATCTCACTGTAGTCCACCTGTGACAACAAATTCATCAATGTCGACAACAAAGCACTAACTCCGTATGGAGGTCTATAATAACATCCAACCACCATGGCATGGTGAACTTTAGAAATTTTAACATTTAAGGCCCAAAAACTCCAGTTGTTTACTCACTGATTTTGAGAGCACTAAATTAGCATTAAATTTGTGTTTAATATAAATAGCAACACCTCCACTTTTTTTTTTGAGGTAATCAGAGCAATACACATTATGGCCATCAATAGAGATATCCTTATTATTAACAGATTTCAAGCATGTTTAAGACAATTCCACAGCATCAGTTGAATTTATTAATTTGATTAAACTGCAAACATTAAGGTGAAGTAATACCCAGGCCAGACCTAGATTTAAAGTCTCCTGGTGTGTGACATAATATGGGGCTATCAGGGTCAGGATTAGGTTGAACATTCCCAGAGATCAAGGTTTTTGTAAAAGCAGGGAGATAATTCATAGAACAACTGAACCAATCTTTCAGAATGAAAGGGCAGTGAAGTCGGTGTAGGTTTATGGCATTTTTTTTTAAGCATAAAGATAAACATATCGGCACTTGCATTTCAAGTTGAATAGAGAAAGTATCCCCATCATGCAGTGAGTAAAACTTTGGGAACAACGTGTGGTTGGAAACACTTTCCATACGTGGTCAAACCTACCCCCTAATTATAGCCGATCAAAAGGAAGAACAAGACCAAAACCAATTTAATTTAAAATTTGCACACAGAAATCTTTGCTTAAAGCAGCTAACAGAAATGCAAGATACAAGGTTCTTCAAATGTAGTGGTAAGCCTGTGGTGGTGAGCAGTGAAGGTCCAAATTGTTGCTAGTGGAAAGCAGTGGAGGACAAAGCTGTTGCTGGTATTGGCTCGTTGTGAAGGCTGAAACTGTAGTCAGTAGCTGGCAGCGGCTAGCAGTGGAGGCTGAAGCTGGATTTATACTCAATTTCTGTGCATAAATACGTCTGTCCGTCCCAAACGTTATCTCCGTCACTATCCTACGTACCTATGTGTGTCTTTTGCGTTGGTATGGATGTTACGCAATACATCTTCTAGAGTGCAGTGCCAAGTTACAGACATCAACAAAAATGGTGACTATAGAGGAGTTGATTTTGCCGTACATCATTCACAATAGGCAGAAGCGCAAAAGGTGTACACAACGGTGGACCGTGAGACCACTTAATGCAAGTCGCCACATTCATGGAGAGTTCTATTGTTTGGTTTTGCTGATGAGGGAAACAGACGTCGAACAGCGTTAAATGCCCATTGGGACTCTTCTTTGTCGTTTTCCTGACTAGTTGGACTACTGACTCTATACTGCCACCACGATTTCCGGTGGTGTTGCTCCATTTCGTCCGCGTTTGTAAGCTCTCCGGCGACGTGCACAATTACAGATGAAACAACCGCAAGGAACGGACGAAAGGTTCCGTATCCATATTTTGCGTAGGGTGTAAATGAGGCTTAAGGCTGCAGCTGGATCTAGGTAGCTGGTAGTGGATACCTAGTACCAGGTACCAAGCATGAGCCAGCAAGATGCTGTCATTAAAGCAACATAAAGCCCTCCAGTCACAGCCCAAAAACCGCCAGGATGTGGGCAAGATCATGTGACATAAGATATTCTACCTATTCAGCTGCACCCACGTCGCTCATAGTCATTGTCCATATTCCTTATAAAGAAAATACTTAATGCACCCTATATTTAAAAGGAGATTTTAGCGCCCTTTCCCCCGTGATGCACAACTGCATCGTGGCAACGTCTTTCTCAAGTCTAGCTGAGATTGTGGTTGTGTCTTGCTGCACTGTAGTAACAGCATTGCGGAAG
>OMMV01187537.1:0-10088 GCA_900302635.1 Chatrabus melanurus | reverse complement strand
CCTGTGTGTGTGTGTGTGTGTGTGCATCCGGGTGAAACGCAGTACTCGCAATAACTTTCCATACATTCATTGCAACGGCCACCAAATTTGTAACACAGATGCATCCCATGGAGGTCTTGGTTGAGTTCAATGATGACTGACCTTGACCTACTTTCCAAGGTCACAGAGCAAAATACCCGAAAATGACAGTACTACATATGGTACTCACAGTAACTTTCCATACATTCAGTGCACGGCCTCCGTGCAATGGGGGTCACAAGGCCTTCAGGCCAATATCACATTTTTTGACTAGTGTGAGTGCTCTGGGCACAATGATGCATGTCGGGCGCAGGACTCCGGCACAGCCGAATATAGTATGATCACAAACAGTGCTGCAGCACAGAAGTCAGACACTGACGCGACTTCAATTGAACAATTACTACTAATATTATTATTACTACTTGGATAATACAGTCTTCAATTCATTCAGCAACATCTGAGTTAAAAACGGGTCTGGTTTTTCACCTTAGTGATAAATGTGAATCGTGGTCAGCGAGCAAAGCTGCAAAATGTTTCATCATCTGCTGCCTCTGTAAAAATCTTGTCATGCATGCAGTATGATTGATAAAGCCCTTATTGCATAGTTTATTCGGATGGGACAGGTTTTATATGAGAAGGTGGGATGAAGTAATTAAGAGTTCCTCAGTAATTTTTGTCATGTCAAAATGTACCATTTCAGTCATTTTTTAAGGACCGCACTTTACCTTCTGTAAATGGCACTGGACAGTCCATAGAAATTACCTCAGGTTATTACTTCCAAGAGGTAATGTTTTCACCACTGTTTGTCTGTTTGATTGTTAGCAGGATAACTCAAAAAGTAATGAACAGATTTCAATGAAATTTGGTGAGCAGATAGATACTGTTCCAGGAAATACGTGATTCAATTTTGGAGGTGAATTGCAATATATTTCGGAACTGAGATTCAGAAGAACGTTTGGCACATAGCAACGTTTGACTCAAAAAGTTGTGAGAGGATGTTGATGAAATTTGGTGAGCAGATGGAAAATGAGGGATTTTATTTTGAACTTGATCCAGAACATATTTTGGATCCAGTATCCGCAAAAGGTTTTAAGCAATTTATGGCCTTGGCGGAGGTATGCACAATCCCGTGTGAACACGTGAATCTTTGGAAAAGGACATTTCTGACATTTATCTCAAAGTATGGAAGCATGTAAAGACGTATTTGGAAAACACACTGTGCGTCTTTGGATCACATGCTTTGGCAAAGACCACGGGTCCATGCAAATAAAAAAATAAAATTCTAAATCAGTGGGACGGGAAATGGTTGTTTTGTGCATGTATGACAGGTGTTGAGACTGCATGCTCTGCTTTTGGCGCAAGGAGTGCACAGCACTGCACAGAGCGCATACAGCTACATTCTGTTTTTAAAAAGTGAAGCTGACAGATAACTTGAAGCTACATGATAGAAAGTGACTGAAGAGATGAATCCATTCTTTCACAGAGCTGAGAACAAAGAAAAAAGATCAGTAGCTTGGTAATTCTTTCTTTTTTTTTTCTTTTTGAGGAGTGACTGCCGTGCATCTGGCCTGTTTATTGAGTTGCCACTCCCATCTGTTATTTATATCAAGTTTTTCTATCCCATGCTATTCCATCATAATAAATACTACATTACTTCACCTCGTCATATAAAACAAATTTTATCTGAAAAGGCACACTGTGTTGATATAGATGTGCTCGGGCCCTGAATGTGGACTGCAGTGTGAGTGCAGGCCAATGGGGGAGGGGGGACAGACGGCCACGGTGCAAGGCACCCGGGCCTATTGTGAGTACGCTCTAAGGCTGCCCATTGTCATTTACATAACATTGCACGGATTAGATCGATCCTGTCTATGGCGGATGATGAAACACTGAATCAGGCATTTGTGTCCTCCAGAAAATATTGTTGTGATGTATTTTGTGGTTTGCCATTTAAGAATGTGAGATGACTACAGATTATTCAAAATATGGCTACTCGAATTTTGACTGCAATTCAGAAATTTGAAGATACTACCCTGGTGTCTCTCCATTGTTTGCCTTTTCATCTAAGGGAGGGATTTTAAAGTGCTGCTACTGATTGACAAGGTATTGAATACTTGTTCACCATATTATATGGTTGAGATGGTTGGTGAGCCATATGTACCCGGACATACCCGGCAGACACAAGAGGTCAACCTACTGTGTATACCAAAGGTAAAAAAAGAAGAAGAAAGACAGCAGGTCATAGAGTGTTTTCAGTTTATGCACTGATGTTGTGGAATAGTTTATCAAGTGAAGTTAGGCAGTTGAAGCTTTAAAAAAACTAGACTTAAGAGTTTTGTTGCTTATAATTTCTGATGGTTGGCATTTTTCTAAAAAAAATATATATTGTATTTTATGGTAAATCTACCTCACTAGTTTCTTTCTTGAATGACCATATATGAATGAACCTAGTGAGGGAAGCCATCAAAACAACTCTGAAGGAGTTATATGCTTCTGTAGTTCAGATTTGAGAAACTGTGCATAGTGCAACTTCTGTCTGTTGCATCACCAGTTATATAGCTTCATGATGGAGTGCAACAGAGAAAGATTTTCTTAAAAAGAAGACATGAAATTTCAGCTATAGTTTGCTGGAAGGCACACGGGAGACACAAGCCTAGATTTGATCTGTTTTGTTGTAAGACAATCCTTCTCTGGTACACTCCACTATGAAGCTGTGGTGGTGCAACAGTGAAAGTTGCACGATGCACAGTTTCTCCAGTAACAGCGGCAGAAGATTGTATGTCCTTCGGAGTTGTCTGGGTGGCTTCCCTCATTTGTTTACTTCTTGCATGGTCACTCAGTTTTTGAGAACTGCCTACTCCAGACAGATTTACCATACAGTACCATACTGTTTGTATTTCTTAATTATTGATACAAATGAAGTCCAAGCCATATTCAGTGACTTGGAAATGCTCATATATCCCTGACATCTCTAAACAAAACAGGCTGTGGAAGTGATTATTTGTATTAAACATAACAAACATAAAATTGAGGAATTAATTGTTGGTGGCTAACCGGTTTGTAGCTAATTTTCTGTACTACATTAATGCTGCCACTACTAAAGCAATAATTAATGCATCAACATAACGATTTATGCATTCATCGTCCAACCCTACTAGAAACCAGGGCTTCAGTTTTCAGTTTTGGGTTCCACCTTAAAATTACAGTTCCTGAGCGGGTTAAAACCGAAAGAAATACCGGTTTACAACTTTCCATAAAAGGCTGTGTGACATAGAAATATGTATCTTTTGGATGTTATAAAAATGTCTATTGATACAGGCTATATTTTACTCTATAGTCTATCGCTAAAGCTACAGTTAACAAGTTAGGCTATACTGGGCACATTGTTTATCCCATAGAGAGGGGAAAAAAGACTAGAGCGGAATTCAAGCTAATTTCTGCAATATTATAAGAGCGCCATCTTGTGCGAGGAAGTGCCTTGGTGTTTTTGGGTGAAAATTGATTATTTTAAATGGAATCCGGTAGCCTTCTCTTTAAATAGCTCTACATTAGGCAAGTGATTTCGATGACTAAATTGAATATTTATCGCTATGATTGCTTCAGACTTTCAGTTGCATCTGTTATCACCCAGGCAATGTCTGTGGCTTGTTATGAATCTGATTCTGAATCTGTGGCATTCCGTAGTTGGCCAGTAGACTGGACGGCTAGCTGGCCCCATCCCCAAACTATGTGGTGAAAGCAGTAAGCACTCTGCTTTGTTTACTTTGTGTAACTTCATTCAATACCTTTCACAAGATGGTGGCTTCTCATTAGGGACTGGTTCACCCAGTGACGATTTCTGCACTCGTTTTTTGTTTTTTTTCCCCCATCTCTATGGTTTCGTCTCAGTGGAGCTAGCTAGCTATTTGCAATATTTTACATTACATATTAGTCTGTCCATCAAACATTAACAAATTTGCTGTGTGAGACCGACATGTATAAGGTACATAACACAATATTTACCTCATCTGGTTGTAGACAAGAAAACCACACCACATTCAATGTAATTGAGTGCCGCTGGGAAACGTCTCTCTGCCATTCAAATACATTGTCAGAAGAAGGCAAGAAGTGAACTCAACACCAAGTTACTGCAAGCAGAAAACAGACTTTTAGCTTTATTTCAAGGGGGTTATCAAAAATATTGCATGATCCATTTAGAAATTTCAGTTATTTGTACACATAGTCCCTCTCAGAAAGTTTCACGACCAGGTGTGGCCTGTTCCTTCATTATGACATGGCAAGTTAACCAGATAAAATATCTGAAGTTGATTCCGAGTGTTGAATTCACATTTGGTAGGTTTTCATTTGAACTCTCAATATGGGGTCTGAAGAAATATCGATGCAAATGAAGGAGATAAGGCTGAAAGAACAACATAAACCTGTTACGTAGCAGAAACTTTAGGAGTGGCCAAATCAACAGTTTGGCACATTCCTGAGAAGAAGGAATGCACTGTCGAGCTAAGCAACAACCAAAAGCCTGAAAGAACATAGAAGACCACCAAAGAAAGGAGTCTGTCATCAACCACTTTAGTTAACAAAAACCCTTTCACAACATCTAACCAAATCAAGAACACTCTGGAAGAGGCATATAATTGTTAAAGTCTCCAATCAAGAGATGCCGTCATTAATGTAAATAAATTAATATTAATTACAAGAAAAAGCCCACTCAGTTCTGCAACAAGAGTCTTTCGACAGATGAAACCAAGATTAACTCGCACCGGACAATGGAGAAGGAAAGGGATGTTTTATGAGCTGCAGTATACCACATCATCCCTCAAACATGGTGGCATGGGCATGTATGGCTGCCATTGGAACCGGGTCACATGGTGTTTATTGATGATGTGGCTGCTGATGGAAGTAGTATAATGAATTCTGAATTGTACAAGGCTATACTATCTGCTCAGATTCAGACAAATGTTGCCAAACTCATAAGATGGAGCGTCACAGTCCAAATGAATAATGACCCAAAAACATAGTGCGAAAAAGAAACCAAGAGCTTCTCAAGGCAAAGACATGGAATATTCTTAAACGGCCAAGTCAGTCACCTGACTGCAAGGGAGGAAACTCAGCATTTGATGATGTCCATGAGTCCCAAACTTCAGACAGTCATTGACTATAAGGGATTTCCCTCCATGTATTAAAAATAATCCTTATAGTTATAGTGATGTTAGTTTGTCCAATTACATATGGCCTCTGAAAATGACTGCACTGTGTCTATAAATGGGTATAATCCCCAAATAGTTAATGCAATATCTTTGTAAACCCTTTAAATTAAAGCTGTCGGGCCACACTTCAGTCACATCTTGATTGTCTCATTTCAAGTATAATGTGGTGGTATACAGAGGCAACATTACACAAATTGTGTTACTGTCCAAATAATGATGTGCCCCACTGTGTTTCAGTAGACATGCTATTTTCTAACTTCACATCATAGCTATTTATCATCTCTATGTTAGGGCAATTAATTTGAACATGTGTGACTGGATATAACTTTAATTTATTAGTATGTATTGTGCACGTGCATGTGCAAGTACACGGTTTAGAGTGCCACAGTGGCTGAAAGGGTGGGGCAGACTTCAAACATTATGCGGCTGTTATAATAAATAGATTAGGTAACAGCCATTGTCTGCAGCAGCAGGTTTCCCTCTTGAATACTCCCTCAACACACATACGTGCACACACACACATACGTGCACACACACACACACACACACACACACAAACCACACCGTTACAGGCCTTCTCTCAACAGGCCAGGTCAGAATCCACTCCAAAGTCTGAGATGAATTATTTAACTGGGTGTGGTGGATCAGTGGGTGTATGCAAAAGTTATGTAACAAATGATAAGCTGGAAGAAAGGAAAGAGGACTGGAAAAGAGTCAAAACTTGTAATCAGTCTAAAACTGTTTTCAACAATAAAGACTCTTTTGACAAAATTGTTCAGGCTGATTTTGGAGGAGGAATGACACAGTGTGACAACCAACATCGAGTAAAACTTTTAAATAAATCAAAGGCACACTTTTCAAGTTATATGCACAAATATGCAGAATTCATCTCAACACCCAAGTGTTACTTTTTCACAATTCAGTAGCAGGATTAATGCACTTAGTATTTGATTCGTCTCGACATTTTAATTCCATATGAAGATAATGTGCTTGAATCCACAAGCCCACCCTGTCCACACAGTGCCACATAATTATTTAATTCTGGGTAATATGGATCTCTGCATTTATATATTCTTCTTTAAAGCAACCATACTGGGACTGTACCATACATCCAGAGGCGGCTCTCGGTGGGACTTGATGGGGCTATATCCCTCTAAATGTCATTTTCCATTCAAAATAATCTGAGCCTCAGTCTCTCACCACTACCACCACCACTCCTTGATTGATCCTGTCCTGTTGTGCCCACACTTTCCATTGCTCTCATGAACTATTGTTTCTGTACTGTATTGTATGTAAAACCTGATGAGTTAGAATGTGAAATTGTAATTGAACAAAACGCGAACATGTGAATTGCTCCTTGCCGTAATCTGACAAATTGTGGGAGGTTAGCATGAAGAAGGGCATCTGGCTATTTAAACTTTAAATGTTTAGAACATAAAAAGCATATTAACCCCACATGGAAATGAGAAAAACATAGTAATAATAAATAATAATAACTTAGATTTCTATAGCACGTTTCAAGGAAGCCAAGGTTGCTTTACACAGAATAAACAGTCAGAAACCAAAGGCCTTGGTGAACAGGTGAAATTTCAACCATGTTTTAAAGATGCCCAAAGACGGGGTGTTGCGGATCTCAAGGCGGAGCAAGTTCCACAATCTGATGTGGGGGATAGAGACTAGGCGCATGTCTATGTAGTACAGAGTCCGTGAAAGGGTGTAGAGGAGGAGAAGGTCCAATAAATACTGGGGGTCAAGGGCATGGAGGAATTTGCAGGTGAGAAGAAAAATTTTGTTGGAGATACGGTAATTAATCAGGAGCTAGTGAAGGTGCATGAGGGTGGGGGTGATGTGCTGTTAAGACTCAGTGCGGGTGAGAACTCTTGCAGCTACACCGTCTTGGTCCAGAAACACATCAAAGGCAATACTGGGCCAATACTGTATTTAAGCTTGTTCAGCTTAATTCAGATGAAGTTAGTCTTTCATATTTCATGCAGAATACTTAAAATAATCATGTTATTAGGTCACATTAAATTTAGTTGTTGATAAAAAATGTTTAATTCTTGAGTTGATGAAACTTAAATGGTTCAAGGCATAATAATTGATCAGGTTTGACAATGTTTGCCTTGGTATGCTAGCTTAATTTAAAAAAGGATAATTTCCTTGTCAAATAACTGAAATTGAGAAACAGGAGGATGACAGGCCAACATTTAGAAAGCGAAAACCCTCCATCCTGTTTAACTGTGTATTTCTTCTATTGTTCTACCCCTATGTTTTCCCAAATGTTGCTTTTGAGACTTGTCAGGACAATTGTTGTAAGGATTAAACAACAACTGATTTTGTTAGTTCTATATGTATTATGCTAGTGTTATATATTCTATACTGTATCAGGGGCTTCATTAATGAAGGAAATTGAAGTTGGAATGAAAAAGTAACAGTTACACACTTTTTCTTGTGGCCACAGTGAACGTCAAAGGTGTTTGTGGATTTGAGGGAGAGAGTGTAGGAAGGGGTTTCTGAGAAAATTTTTGAATTTCTGTGTGTCTGTAGATAGCTTCTGGTGCCTTTTCAGAATAAAAATAAGAATGAATGTCACTTATGAATTACAATAATATTGCATTGTTATTATTACCAAGAATCTAAGGCTGTAATTTTTACCGTTTTACTTTTTTACATGCTATTTAAATGCAAACCCTCCCCATCAAAATTTTCTAGTCCCACCCCTGCCTGCAAGCAGGCCACAAGAATTGTGGAAAATGTCTGAAATACTTAAAATACGCTGAACATAGTTTGTCTTCTTGAGGTTCAAGTACATCAAACCTTAGATTATATCTTGAGGTTCAAGTACATCAAACCTTAGATTATATAATTTTAAAGCTGCACTTTTCCCTAAAATTATTCTGATGTCTGCTAGTTTTCTTCTTTAAGTGCATTTCTACAGAGGTGCTGCGGGAAGATCACAATAACTGTATTTGTATACGACTTTCAGGATACATTAGTACTCACCCGAGTAGGCACAGCACTTGACAAAAGTTGGATACAGTCATTTTATTCCAGATCTCAGAGGACTTCCAGTCGCTTCTAGCCCTTGGCAAAGGACAGCATGAAGAAGACATGGCACATACTGACCTGAATGATATCCATGTGCACATTCCATTCTCAACTTCTGATATTTTGAAGTGAATATTTCCACACTTTGTTCTCCACTCCTGGGGCTTGACGCCCATCGGATTCTAAGTGGCAGATACTGTCTGCTCCATTCACTTGAACGCGCAGCTCTTCCTTTTTCTCTGCTCACAGCTGCTTTTCTTTCAATGCAACTTGACATCAAGATTTACAGTTATTTTAAAAACAATTCACCATGACAATAAATTTGTATTTCACACTATTATGTCAGCTTTGCCATTAATCCACAGTTCATATGCATGTGGAAAAGTGGGTGGCAGTCCATGATGCCACTAAAAGTTACTATCGCATTTTGAAAAGTAACCTGACAATTGCGACGACCGACGGCAGCTATTGAAACCCCTGTGTATGTTTAGAAAAACATGTATGTAGTAGGCACTTGAATTTTTTTTGCCCCAATTATTCCCAACAAGAAACATCTAGCCATGGCATACACCTCCACCTTTTCATCGAGTATGTTTCTCATCACCAGTATTTTGTTCTTGAAGTTTTTTTTAGCCTTTATATTGTCATATATTCAATTATAATTTCTGCTGTTACTCTTTGACGTACAGAAGAAATATAGTACTTGCACAGTAACCCCGTATGGCCATTTAACTGATCATATTAATTGGATTTTTTTTTTTTTAAATAATGAAGCTCGTAACAGTATTTGCAAGATAAGTTAGTGCACAAATGGGATATCTGAATGAGAAAGAATTGTTTGGAAACATCTATAAAATTATTGTATAATATTTCATTGAAAGTGAACAATCCTAAAACTTTTGTTCTTTATTCTGTTATGTATTTACAACAGAGTTCCTTATCTACTATACTTTCAGTATATGATTAATGCTGCATTCACATTGAAGAATTATATTTGTGCGGTCTATTGAAATGGGAGTGACTGGAAGCTTAGTTTTGCAGCTACTTTGTTGTCAGTGTGGTGCTACACAAATACTTGACTTTATAACCACATGATTAAGCTATTTAATAAATCTACTAACAACATAGCAGAATAACATACAATGAACAAATATCAGGATGCATTATTTAATCAAACATGAGTCAGCTACATTCTAACCAGCTAAACTACCATCAAGAGCAATTGTAGCTAATAATGGTAGCTAGCAACTCAACACGGCCTTTAGCCAGATAAATTAACAATTATATGAAAAGAGTTTATTTGTACTGTCTTATATTCATTCATTTTCTATACCTGCTTACTCTAATTAAGGGTCATGGGGGGTGCTGGAGCCTATCCCAGCGGTCATTGGGCGAGAGGCGGGGTACACCCTGGACAGGCCACCAGTCCATTGCAGGGCCACACTCTCACTCACTCCAACACTCAATTTAAAGTCACCAATTCACCTAACATGCATGTCTTTGGAAGTAGAAGGAAGCCAGAGCACCCGGAGTGAACCCATGGGAAGAACATACAAACACCACACAGAAAGGAACTGGGCACGGTGGGAATTGAACCCCAGACCTTCTTGCTGTGAGGCAAGAGCGCTAACCACTGAACCACCGTGCTGCCGCATAAAGATATGTTAGTCATATTTTCATAATAACAAATTATATCTTTTAAAGTGAAACAATGAGTTACATTTGTGTTATTGAAAATATAAGAATTTAGATCAAACCAGAATTGTTTCGTTACGTTGTCCTTTTTGTTTTGTTTTTTACTTTAATCAGGTCTCCACC
>OMMV01187536.1:0-11834 GCA_900302635.1 Chatrabus melanurus | reverse complement strand
TTTTCTTAATGAGTGATGTAAATGAAGCCCAAGACATATTCAGTGACTTGGAAATGTTCATGTGTTCATCCGCTGACTTGTTTGAAGAAAACTGGCTGGAAAAGTGATGATTTGTATTAAAAAATAATCCTTACATTTACTTTGCCTAATTATTTATGGGCTCTGTAAACGGTACGACTACATATAAAAAATAGCTGTAATTCCTTAATGGTTAATGTGATATTTTTGTTAAACCCCTTAAATTAAAGCTGAAAGTCGACACTAGAAGTACATCTTGATTGTTTCATTTCAACTCCATTGTGGAGGCGTACAGAAGCAAAATTATAAAAAGTGTGCCACTGTCCAACGACTTATGGACCTGACTGTACTTCTAGTGTTTTCCACTCATGTTGTCATTGATGCCTTTGTGATTTAATGCTTCTTTTTTTTTTCTCGATGAATATTGTCTTGCTGCTTTATCAGACAACTTATGCACAAACTGGTGTTAAAGTTTATCAGAAGCTGGAATCTGTCCTATTACTGACCCTGGACAGGTTGCAACTACATTACAGGACTGACACAGGAATAGACAGACAATCCTATTCACTGCTGAGGGAGATTTAGAGCCAACAATTAACCTGCATGTCTTTGGACTGTGGAAAGAAACCGAAGAACACCAGACGGAAACCGAAGAAGACACGAGGAGAGAATAGCAAACTGTACACAGAATGGCCTCGCAACCGACTCTTTGAGAGGCTAAAGCACTAACCACTGCACCATTATGACATCACAAAGAGTCATTTTATATCAATTCATCCCAAGGAAGCTCAGCAACAACGCCAAATTTTTGTCAGATCTGCTTCAAATATACAAGAATTAATGGTAAAATATGAAAATGAAGGTTAACTACCTACGTGGTCAAATGAGGACATGAAAATAGACTAATTTGAGGAAATTTGAAAATTGAGCACATTTCAAAAATTATTCTGAGAGGCCTGTAAAAGTAATAAATATGGTTACTGCAAACACATGGCCTAATATGTCATAAATACCATTTTAAAAAGTCTATGGGCTTTATCTAGAATACTGTTTGAGTAAGTTACTTTTTGAATTTTTAGCCAACTTCAGAGCCTCATAGGAGGAAAAGTACATAGGATACATCTGATCTGATTATATTTCTGAATTCTACAGAAAGAGGTAGCCCTACTTACAAAGTTTCCATATCAAAGGAGCTATGAATGTTGAAAATTGGCTCATTTGGCAAAATGCAGAAAATTAATCAAAATTTTTTTTTAAATATAGACACAGATCTAATATTTGGAATTTCTCCATACAATCAGTATTGGAGTACATGTGGGTTTTTTTCAGGGGAATGTGACAGGGTTGACTCGGAGATTTGATATGGAATAACTCCAAAGTAAGTCTCAAATCCTGATTTTTAAATCCAACTCAAGTCTAAAGTTTGACGATATTAGCTCTGCGTTTCCCCTCTAACTACAACATTATAATAGTCACGTAAATAGTCAAGTAAATTATATTTATATTTTCAGATTAAAAAACCTACACCAACAAATGTTGCATAAGACAAGAATTGGGACTAAAGATTTGTAATAAGTACCTTAAATTAAAGGACTTGCATTAATCAATAGAGCATAGTAAATCCATGATCACAACACACAGACAGTTATAATTCTTTAGTTTTCTTATCTTGAAAACTGAACCGTACCATGAAGGTACGGTTCAGGCGGTGGGGTAGGGGGTGAATTTCTACCTAAACATGAAAATAAAACATAATCAAAATGGACATTCTTGATAGGAAACAACTTACATGGATGGGATCGAGTATCTTTACAGCCGCTTTACTTCCATCGATTTTATTGAGCACCTTGTAGACTTTTCCGTAGGTCCCTTTCCCGATTGTCTCGACGATCTCCCAGGTATCAGTGGGATCCGGAAAGTTGTCGAAGACGATCGATTTCCCTGATTGTGGAAACATCTTCAGGAGCGATCTCCTATAAAAGAAAAGCATTCGATGATGTTAGCAAAGCATGAGAGGGTCGAGAAAAAAAACAGTCTGACCTGCAGTTTGTACAGACGGCTGTCGTTATGCCATCGTTAATCCACGTGAGAATTTAGCAAACATCTTAGAGAAGCGCTAAACTCAAGACTTTTGATCCTGAAGATTATTATGTTAAAAAAACCCTTTATGTGGCACTTTGTCACGTCAGTGTTTCATAGCAACACACAGCGTTGGCAGCAGAATTCAATAAGTCAATGAAAAACCCATCACAACACATTACTTTGCAATCTTTGACAAAATTGCGAATCAATAAATATGGATTACAATCACATAAATCAATATATTTTTATTCTAAAATACTAGCACCAAAGTAGACTTGCACTGTTCCTTTACGAGTTGCTTTGGGGATCAAATGTCACTTTGTAAGTAAAGTTTGAAATTGTAGAGCTCTGCTTATTTATTTATTTTTTGGGGAAATATTGTATTTAACTGAACTTCGAAGAAAAAGTTACTTTTGTATGGAATCACTAATAGTTTCAGATCTAGTGGTCCAGCCCGGCAGCAAAATACACAGTAATTTGATGCTAATGCAGAAATGAAGAACCAGCGCTTTTATTAACTAATCGATAACTGATTAAACTGCAAAAATATAAACCTGATATAAATTATTTTCTTTTAAAGCTACAAGTTCAAATTGAAACGCTTGATATGTTTTCAGGTTAACCCGCTGCTGCAACATGAAAACCAGATAAGTGACTAATCTTCTGTTCTAAAGCGATACCATGCTGATTTGTTTGGGAATTAAACTGCAAGTACATCAGGTATTTAAACAGAGGATAATCCGACGGTAACCGAGCTGTTGGACCTAAACTTTTAACTGATTGATTGACTGTTTTTTAAGCTAAAGACAGACAGAATCCAGTTATTTTCTCAGTGGGACATGATGCTACAGCAGACAGGTGACCTTACAACATTACAACAAATGACATATTAATAAAAACAAAAGCTGAATAAATAGCAGTGACATTGTTGGCGTAAGCCGTAAAAATGTTTAAGCTCCAAAAGTGATGAATAGATCATATTAGAGTCTTACGAAAACTATTATCTAAACTGACTCCACCGTGTGTGCAGCTGGTCTGCACCCTACAACGCTACGCCGCTACATAGTTACAGTGTTTAAGACTTGTATTCTTCAGATTTCGTTAATAACAGAGAATTAAGGCTGTTGCACAGTCCTGCAGACGGTCTGTGTGTCAGTCTGCCACACCAGAGGAGAAAAACCTCCACTGTGTATAGTGACCCAGACAGACAGAAGCTGGCATCTTCACAGAAAGGATCACGTTCGATTTTTTTTTTTTCCTTGTCATTAATTTGGAATTTTGCTGTTGCCTCCATCCATGAAAGAACTGGTAAGAAAAAGTTTTAAAAAAAGCATGGAAAAAGAAAAAAAACAAACAAACAGCCAGCCTGATCCACACAAGCACACAGTTGGTGCATCTGTTAATACGCTGGAATTGTGGAGTTACAAATTCTGTTGGTCGCACCTTCTCCTGTTGAAAGTGGGGGTTTATTAGGGATCTTTTCAACAGCCTTCGTCTCAGGCACTATGCAGCACTGTTGTATTTGAGATGGCCCATGGTGAGGCCATAATCTCCACCAACAACGGAAGCAGGAGGAGTTTTTGTGGTCGCTCTTGTTTTTTGTGTGTACACGATATGTCAAAAAAGTGCTGGACACATTTGGATGGAGATTAGTGAACAAATGGCCCTTTAGTAAGAGCTAACCCTAACCAGAGACCTAAGGCGATGACTAGATGTCTTTGGTACTACAGAGGTCTCTTGAGAGGATCCTTTTTCTGGGATCACGACAAACACCAGCGCCGCCCGACCGACGTCGACCCAGCCCCCACGGAGTCTGGTGGACCCCGGCGCTGGCTGATGTCAATCAACTTTTCACTCTCTGTTGGCAGAGATCTAATCTGCAGGAGGAATTAGCCAATCATCAGAGTGTGAATGGGCCATAAAGGACAGATTTTCACAAAATAATGAGAGATCAACCATTTGTCACATAAAAGCTGATTCAACAGTGTAGGAACAAGTTCATGTTGTTTCAAGTCTTGGTGACAGTAATTGGGGTGATTTATTTTACTTGGCACTATTGACTAAAATGATCTATCTCACAGTGTTATTTCTTTTTAAATTTCCATATATTTAGAAAAACACAGTAGCTCAGACCAGGCTCATTCTTTGCAAACCTCGGCAATGTCAATTTATTAGTCTTTGAGCGACTCTTTTTTGTTTTGTTTTTCTTTTTTTTCACCAATAAAAACAAAAACAAAAAAACATGATAGCATAACTGTGTCGGTGGAGATCGTGATCCCACCATTCATTCAGTTTTTATCAAGATTATTTGTCAATTATGATGGTAAAAATTGCTATTTTTTTTTTACCAGGTTTTGAGTCTGTGTTGTACTTGAAGGTACTTTCGAAAGCAATTAATAATCAACTCAAATTTGACAATCTATGCACCATAGTTCATATTTTATGATCTAAGAATCAACTTTTAAAAATGTAATATGATGAGCGTTTTGTAATCCACGAAGGACTTGTTGCCTGGGTTTTTCTGACTGACATTGAAACATTTGCATCATTTTTCACATGTTCAAGGTAAGAATCACTTAACCGTGTTCAAAATTCCAATTAAATAATATCAACCTCAAACAGAGTAAGTGCTATGAAAGAAGCGAATGCATCAATGCATTAATCCTCAAGGAAAATCTGTTCTCCAAAACAATCAACGCAACAACTGCAAATTTAAAGCAACAATGAAGAAAGAGTAAATCAAACCAAACTTACATTGCCCTTTAACCATGGTGTGGTTAAATCAAATGAGCTATTTCCGTGTTAAAAGCCAGCATGAGCAACAGGCTAGCCTGGCTGGAGGCGTAAACCGTATACCATGTATGTTGTAAAGTGTAGAGGAGGCGCGGACGTGGTTAATGTCACGAGCTATTCCCCCTGCTACAATTGCAAACCCTCTGTAAGTGGTCGGAGATACGCTGGGATTAGCAGGAATTAGCCACTGTTGCAGCATGAGCCTTTCCACATATAGACGCTCATTCATACACAAGGAAAAGCTGGTTAGACGCTGTAAGCACTAAATGCTATAGAGCGCCATTTCTATATTTAGGGGCACTTTTGGAATATTTATGTGCAAAGAAAAATATCTACAGAGGGTGCTACCTGAGTTAATTTTACCGAAATTATGACATAAGAATTATTTGAGCTAAATTATTGCAGATTTAAATGCAACTCTTTGTGCGGCGAGTTAAAACTGTTGCTAAACTGATCTTGTGAGCCTTTATTTTGCTGAGATATTATCAGTTGTTGCCCATGCAGAGCAATTAGACTCGTATACATGCGCCCGTGTCAGTAATTGCACTTGTGTTAAGATAATGCCGAGTGTCTGAGAAACCCGCAGTCATTAATAATCCACCAGTGGTTCTATATCTGCCAACATGCCGCGACACACCAGACTGCGGGATGAAACCCAAGGACTCGCACTGGACAGCTCCGACACAAGCACAGACGGCAAGGAAGTAACCCCTTAGAGGAGGCCGTGGTTGTGTACGTGTGGTAATCTAACCCCGTCTGCCCCAGGCCACCGGCTGGCTGTCACTTTTCGTTAGTTGTTTAGGGATGTGGCATTAACACAGCCCGCGCACAAATTGCTGGTCATGTATAACGGCGCATGTGCTTATGTTTGCACAAAAAGGGATTTTTGAAGAAGAAATATTGGCTTTTTTAAATTTTTTTTGCAAATTTTGCAGTCAGGTCTGGATTCTAAAAACTTTCAGTCTAATTTTTACGATTGAGATTTTTAGCTTTTTTTGTGTTTGTAGAATCAGTCTTAAAATTCTTCATTTTAAGTGTTTTCCAAAAACATCCCAATTAAAGAGACTCATTAAAATGATCATAGATTTGACGACTCACAAAAGCTTAAAAGCATTTTGAGAGGCTTCAGAATCTGCAGGAGGAATTAAAATCTACATGATTACCTCCGCCAAGGAGGTTATGTTTTCATTGGCGTGGGTTTCTTGGTTTGTTTGTTTGTTTATTTTTCTGTGAACAGTTTCCTGTCAACAGTTTTTGAGAGATCAACATGAATTTTTTTTATGATGGGTAGGTGATCACACAAGGATATTCCCACTAAATTGTGGTAAGAATCTACACACTGATGACGTCACAAAAAATGATCAAATATTCAAAAAAAATGCCTATTTCGTATCATGGGTGAAACTTAAAAAAAAAAAAAAATCATATCTTTGTCTCTTTGTCAGAACTCATTGGACTTGAATGAAATTTGGTATGCATATGCAGGATCAGACCCTCAAACATCAGACCAGGTTTCATCCATATCTGATTCAGATTAAGGATTTGGCGGCAATTTAAATTTAACATTGGAAATCCCATTTAACATGTTCAGATGTGTACATCTCCGCGACATCTCAACAGATCAGGATGCATCTTGTCATGCTTATGTAAGATGGTAGTAACTATAAGCAGATAAAGTTCTATCCAGATCTGGAAAGTCTTCTGGTTCCAGTGGATCAAAATGTAAAAATTTCAGGTGCCCTTATGTAAGACGCTGCTGTAAGGTATCTAATAGAGACAGAAATGTCCAACCGCTACCAAAGTGTAGCTGGGAGAATGCTGATTCAGTAAGCTGTCAACAGATTTGAGCTATCTCCAATAGCGCAGCACTTGTAGTATATTTCTAATAGTTGTGTAATCCCTGCTGATGTCAGCATTTGTGGTTTATTTGTGTACTATAAATAAAATATTAATAAATTAGAAATTAAAGGAGGAAAAGCTCATTTATCATAGCCAAGTGATTTTAATGTCTATTTAATGTCTGTTTGTTTTCACAGTTGTATAAATCATACATGCCAATCTAAGTTATTCTTCATGTTCACTAATTGATTTCGCAGGTGACAAATGTTCAAACCTTGGCGGAGGTCTGCGCTCTCCGAGTGCTCTTGTTTGTCATTTGTTTGTTGCGTCAGCTATGTTTTAGATCTGAGCCTTTATTAATGGCACTAATGAGCTGTGATGTTTTTAAGGTATACACAGAAAGTTATATTTTACAACATATTCCTGTTCCTCCTCACATAAGTCTCTATTGCACACGCATGATCACAGCGAACACAACACACATTACTGAGTCTAAAAAAAAAATTGAATATTTGCCAGCTTTGTTGTAAATATTACCATTTTCTTTCATTGGTATATGGATATGTTTATGTGCGTGTTATGATTGTGCTTTTCGGTGACAGCCTTTCTGAGATACAGGTAGGGCGCTCCAAGTAAAAGACTTTGGGAACCACCGGGTTAAGGCACTGGCTGCTTAATCCTGAATTTGCATTTCTATAAAAACAAAAGGGCATTCCATAACTAATGTTTACCAAACAGCACGACACAATCCAGATCAAATGAACAATCTGGACCAGATTATTTCATGTTCATGTTTATTTCCTGCACACAAGAATCTCTCTGAAGAAGCGAGAAACCGTTGAGGAGAGACCAATGGCCAGTAATCTGCTTTTATTTACACTCACAGTAGAATACAGTCAGAATGTACAAAGATTTGGCTGCTTGAATCTCCAAAAGCGAACAGAAGATCATTCGGCGAAAGCTTTTACTGATCTGTGAGGCTGATGTTCGTTTGGGTTTAGGTTTCGCCTTAACTTTGGTCTATAAGCCAACGTGACCTCCCTGCACACACACACACACACACACACACATGCAATAATGTGACTTAGAGTGTATTTTTATTTTAAAGAAACTAAAAAGCAAATTGTAGATAGAAATCCTGATGTTAACCTTTTATCGGCCGAAAAACTATATTTAGTCACCGAGGGAAAAAAAGGTTCCTAACTGAGTGTTACTTTAAGTTTAATGTGTGTTTTTCTTGTATGACCAGTGCCAGTATCAGTACCTCAAGACAAATGTTTCTAAATGAATGAAGAGCTCATTTGCAAAACCCTCTAAATCCAAAGCCACATATTTTCATTTGAGGCCAACATGCACTTGGCTGCTTAGGTAACTATCAGTGTGCAAAATATTAAAGCATTTGAGCATACGATTTTCACTTTATTCATGGAAATCTGTAGATTTTTAATGCATTTTCCTTTAAATTCCCATTTTAAAATTGCATTTTCCTCGATTTAACAAGAATGGACTCTGAGGGTATGGTAAATGAACTCTTCAAATGTTCCTTAAAGTTTATACGTAGGTGTTTTTTTTAAATATTTTTTAAAAATAGACTTTTTGGAAAATGTTTTACCCTGGACCGGCAAGGAACCATATATGGTCACTTCACTGACCTTGATTTGCAACAAAAAAAAAAAAAAAAAAGAAAGAAAAATTTTGAAAAAAGTCACAAATGTGGGAAAAAAAAGAAAATAAAAGTCTTGGAATATTCCCGAATAACTCTCTAGGGTTGAAATTTTGAATTTCCAAATATTTAAATGAGTGCCCTATAAAGGGTTAACCAAAGCACAAAATCCCACGCTGGCAGCTTTGCCTTTGGTTTCTGCTAAAACATCATAAAAGCATCGGCATGTCGACATCATCAGAGCATAATTAACAGGATTATACTGACTGAAAACTTTCACATGAAAATCACTATCTGTCTCGATTTTGTCAGGTAATGCACCATATTTGACATTTTGATGTTACTGACCTTTGTTCGCTGACGCAGAGTGGGCCGAAACAAACAGAGACACATAAATGTTAAGCCGTTGGATTAACATTGGACACGTGCACAGACACACTGGAAATGTCTCACGGAACCACTCCCAAAGTTTGCAAATCAGAAATACAAATGCAGTAACCATGGTTACTATGTGACGCCACACATGCATGCAAACTCAAGCCAAAAACAGCTCCAAAAAGAAAAAAGAAAAATCACCCTCATACTTACGCTGTCATTTACATGCTTTTCTATCAGCTGTGCACGACAGCATTAGCTGGCTACACTGCTGAGTATTTTGGATCAGACATATAAGATATAATGATGCAGTCTGCGTGAAAAAAAAACCCTCGAAGCTCATGGAATTAGTTTAAGTAGTTGATCTGAGCATGGAGACATCCAGTATCCAAAGCCATCGAGCCTGACGCTGCCATAAATCAGTCTGCAGAAGACGAGCTGACGACAGGATAGTCCACGGACGGCAGCGAAGAGCGAGTCAGGCGCAACAGGCCGTGACTGCTGCAGCGCTCTCAGCATCATTTAGCAGTGTCCCATTACACAGGGTGCTGCTGGGAAATGAGCTGGTGTGGGGCCGAGCTAGAGCCGGGCTGAGAGTTAACATAATAGTCTGGGGATGTCTTGCAGAACAGGTAGGGTCAGCGGGATCGGGAATCTGGCTATTAATATGTAGACCTGGATTCGATTCCCAGTCACACTACCTGTCATCTTCATGTGCTTTGTCTCTGCTCACCCAGCAGTAAATGGGTACCAGCCTTGGCTGGTGAAGTAACCTGCGTTGGACTGGCGTCCCATCCAGGGGAAGTCGTAGACTCTCATTCGCTACAGGATCCGGAGATGAGCGCCGGCACCAATGGGCCTCGGGGTCGATATAGGACTTACTGACTCAGATAGCTACAACTCTTAGATTTTTTTCATAATAATTGTTTCTATATTTGGATTAAACGCTGTAGTGATGGCAAAAATAATTTATTTTACTGAACCAGACAGCCTAAGATGTAACCTAGGGTATAGTCGGCTCGGGTATAAATTCAGCTAGCCTGTTTTATACCCTGGGTAGTTTTGCACACCAAGGTATTATTTAGATTAGGCTATTTCATCACTCAGATACACAAAATAATCAGGCATACAGTATAAAATATTGATTTTATTTCATACGCTTATGGCACAATCCTATAAACTACAATACACAATTTTAACATCTTACCATCTTTACCATTGCAAACGAATCAAGTTCAGAGCTACAATCAATCGTGCTGCACCGGTTTCAACTACTTAAAACCGGTGAATTTATATTGGGCCAGGACAGACTTTACCCAGGTGACAAGGAGGACACCGCAATTGAAAGAAAGGTACAAAAAGACAAGGCTAATGTTTGCAAAAACCTTTGCAGACAAGCCACATTCTTTCTGGGATAATGTTGTCGGTACAGATAAAACCAAAGTACAGCTCTTTGGGAATGCGATGCATCTGTTTGTTTTCGGCAATGAAATGAAAACCATGAGGAAAACAACACCCTGCCTACAATAAAACATGCTGTGGGGCTGCTTTGCTGTCTCTGGTACTGGAGGCTTTGAGCGTATCAAAGGAAATCAGACATTTTAGAGCAACGTGTTGCCCGGTGTCCGAACACAAGGTCTGAGGTGAAGGTCTTGAGTGTTTCAGCAGGACAATGACCCAAAGCGCACATCAAACAGCATAAAAAGAATAGTTGAAAAGGAAAGGATGGACTGTTTGAAACTGGCCAGCAATGAGTTCTGACCTAAATCCCAGTTGAAAAATGAAATCTTCAATCTAAAAAAGAACTCCTGCAAACTTCAAGGAGCTTTGTAAGTAGTGTAGTAGTGGTGGCAGAAATGCCACTCTGCCACTACTTTGGCTGTTTCTGCACCCAAAGATTAGTGAAGTGCGCCACTAATGATGTCCAGGGTACATTTTGTGTTTGTATTGTTTCACTATTATGCAAGTTTTGTATTTTTTTCTCTTTTGTTCATTAACTATGGACATTTTAAATATTCAGATTGTACAAAATTGGTTGTTGAGCATTTATTTCTTAAGATATTCTGAACTGTGTGCTTTAAACTCAGAGGCGCCAATACTTTTGACCAGGACTGTCAGCTTCAACTGATAATCAGACTGGATCAGGGTGTGCTGTCGTGCCTCATGGCACAGTAACCAGGAGCGTTTCTCCAGAAAGAACTCAAATTATTAAAGTTTTTGTAGACAATTTTGCCACTAGCAGTATAAATATCATGCAGTTTAGTTTATCTTTGGATTATAGAAATAAATATTTTACATTCTTTAACAACCTGCTTCTACAGAAGAAAAGTGTGATTTCATGACACCATGATGTTCTATAACTGAACTATTCTGTTCAAAGTAGCAGTGGAGCTATTAATTTGTTAATTTATCACACAGACGAACAGATGGCACAGTAATTTTTTTTTTCCTGCTGAACACTCAAAGGCATGCATCCATCAGAGGGTGAAAAACTCCTCTATGTACTGATGCAATTTTGTACAACCATTTAAAAAAAAGACACTATGAACTCAACAAACTAATTGCTAAGTCAGCTGAACATTCCAAACATCTTGAGTGACAACCCAACGCATAAAAACTTATGGTCAACAGGTTCACTTGTGATTTGAACCAACCAAACACGTGGCAAACCCGTACTTTGGACATACACTCACCAGCCACTTTATTAGGTACACCTTGCTAGTACAGGGTTGGACCCCCTTTTGCCTTCAGTACGGCCTTAATTCTTCGTGGCATAGATTCAACAAGGTGTCGGAAACATTCCTCAGAGATGTTGGTCCATATTGACATGACAGGCGTTGCACAGTTGCCACACTGTTACACCACCAGCAGACTGAATTTTTCATACAAAGCAGGATGGATCCATGCTTTCATGTTGTTTCCGCCAAATTCTGACCCAACCATCTGAATGTCGCAGCTGAAATCGAGACTCATCAGACCAGGCAACGTTTTTCCAATCTGTTATTGTCCAGTTTTGTTGAGCCTGTGTGAATTGTAGCCTCAGTTTCCTGTTCTTAGCTGACAT
>OMMV01187534.1:0-14004 GCA_900302635.1 Chatrabus melanurus | reverse complement strand
GGATTTATTTTCTCTGTGTAGCCACTGTTATTCTCAAAATGCCAAGTCAGAGATTGAAGAGGTGACTCATGTCATTTGTCTTGACTCGGACTGTTTAGACGCTGCCCTCTCAGCCATGAAAATGGCCGACACTCCATCTTTTCTATACCACAAAACAAAGAGCAAAACCAGAGTTGTATTCGTATTTAAGTGTCTACATGCAGACCCATCTCATTGTACAGTGTGTGTGTTTTAATGTGTACATATGTATTTGTAAATGTATTATTATTATTAATATTATTGTCCTGAAGCCTGTTTTTTTTTTTTTTAAAGAACATTTTCATTTAAGAAAGAATCATTTGCATGCCAAATGGGTCGGGTTGTGACAAACTACCGGCAGTGTCATCTCAACCTGGTAAACTTTACACCATTTGGATATTTTACATCTTGAAGAACTTTTTTGAGTCACTATCCAAATTCTTTTAGATGAACATTTTAGCATTTGAAGAAGTCAAGATAGAAGATGTTTATTTTTTAAATGAATGTGTCTCACTGGAACATCAGCGGCATACGCAACAGTTATAATCTCATCTAAATCTTTAATTCCTTATGGTGAAAACTAATTTTTGATTACTTTATACCATTGAAACCATAGCAGTTACTTCATCAATGTGGCTACTCACTATATATATATATATATATAAAAAAAAAGAAAGTAAGAAATGTTGATAAAACTTAAGATTTTAGCCAATTGACTACACAAACATTTTGAGTTTTCTGAATTTACGAAAAGTTCTTGGATTAATTAATGTTAAATAGTTTACTCAAAGTGATATATTAAAGCTACAGTGTTTAGGATTTAGGGGTGCTTATTAGCAGAAATGGAATATAGCATTCATAACCATCTGTTTATTAGTGTATAATTACATGCAACAACAAATCAATGTTTTCATAAGCTTAGAATGAGCCTTTCATATCTACATGGGAGCGGGTCCCCTCATGGAGGCCACCATGTTGTATGGCCATGTTGATACAGCAGCCCAAAAGGGACATACTTACTCCGCCTTTCGCATTTTGCAGCATGGCCAGAAGACTGAAGAAAAAAGAAGATAAATCAGTGGTTGCTCCCCTATGCACTGTCTACTTGGCTAACAAGTTTGAGAACCCTCATTTTTGTGAAATGGAGGATCATACATATTCCTTATTAAAAGAGAAGGCAAGGGAGCATGAATCCTTGTCACTATGAAGTGAAAATGTGAAGGAATACAAAATCATGACCGGCGACAGCACAATGCAATCTGCAACCTCACTACTAGATGACACTAAATCCTACACACTGTAGCTTTAAGTTTTGCCAACTTAAAACAACTATTCAGAGAAACTCACAATCCTAAATTCAATGTAGTTTGTTGAAAAATAAATTTCAATGATACTGGCAACAGTTTTACCACCTTCATCCTCACAATATTCTTCTCTGATTTTACTGTTAGGACAGGGGAGGAATTTTGGATTTAGTGTTTTGAGCTACAAACCTTTTGGTTTATTGGTATCCTGCTCTACCACCCTAACCATAGTCACATGTAAAGCTTTACACTGACCATACTCTGAGATTGCTGGGCTCACTTATCTTTCATTTAGTTAAATTGTCACATTTTGCGTAATAATTTTATTTGTATGCGGGTATAGGCTCTACCCCTACCACAACCATTAAAAGAATAAGCAGAAGGAAATGGATGGATGAATGAGTATTCTGACAAATATTCCATCACTATTTGTGTGGCAACCATGGCTAAAGATGGCCCAAGAGGTTAAATAGGTTGTTTGTGTGCCAAAAAGGTTGGCGTATGCTGACTATTTCAGTATTTCAAAAGGCCCTAACCTCCACCTGGGGCAAAACAGTGCACAGCGTAACGGAGCTGACATTGGTAGTTTCCACCCAATGGGGTAATATTTTCATGCCCAACAGCGCCATGTTTTGCGCAAATACCAAGTATAATTTCACTCATCTGTCGGCCCACAGGGGTGTTAATCTAGAAATGAGGTGTGGTTAGGTGCAGTGATGTTACAATGCTATCATGTGGAAGCCAAAAGTGATTGTGTCGTAGACCAGCAAAATCTTGGTCTGAAGTTGACAGCAGTATATGTGTGGTATTTAAATGTGCTACAAGCAACAAACGTGCACATAAGGGCACATACAGACAATGCACTATTGCCTATATGAAATTCATAATTTGGCATGGATGCATAATCCTGAAGCATGCAGCAGGTGCCAGTGTTCACTATATAACAGCACAGCACTAATTTGCAGTGCCAACCAAAGGTTTTGCTGTTTTGGCACAATCCCCAGCCACACATTCTATCTATTCTTTAATTCCATTTTTGTTTTCCAGTTCTATTGCATATTTTGGCTTGTATTGTGATGACTTCCTTTTCATACAGATTCTGGAACAATGTTTGAACATGGGTGTTTCAATGATTTCAAAACATCTCGAAGCAGTGTTTTGAATTAGCCGTCAATATCTTGTAGTAACGACAAAAATTTTTGGCACCATCTCCAGCCACATGTTCTATCTATTCTTCAATGTGGGTTTAACCTTCCCATTCTGCTGTATATTTTGTCTCGAATTTGCCCACATAGTGGACATTGTTTCTTCTCATGGTTGCTAGCTTCATTCCGCTCATTAGCTGTATGGTTAGCTGACATTAATGTGAGGGGTGGAACAGACATGTCTATGGGATATTACATAGGCAAAACAAAATTGCTTTTTGGATTGTTCTGTTGCATCAAAGTTCACCATGAACTAATGAGTTCATCCTCGTTATGCGCTCTTTTTAATTTGTATCACAACCTGGCTGGGAGAGACTAACTCAATCACTCATCTACATTTTTGCTGTACAAGCAGTACACCAGCACAGAGAATATTCAGACGCACCTTACATAAGCGCGTTCATGACATGTGTACTTCCTGCTTGTACACACAACGAAACTGAACACAATCTTTTACCAAAATAAAACATGGAAAAATATAAAACTTTACTTTATTGTGTCTCTGCCTCACCTCAGGGAGTTTCGGTGGCTGCTGCCTGCTTGCATGCTCTAACATGTTGGCGCAAATCCGTTAACTCACCAATAAACCTCTCACACGTGCCAGCTTTCTAAATAGCACCTGGAACACTCAAGCTCTAAAAGGGGATGACAGATGACACTCTGATTGGTTTAATTCATGTTATGTCCAAAACACACCCATGACTGATTAGGTGACTAAATCCAGCCCCTTTGTGCCCTAGTTTGTGCTCAAATCTCACACTGTATTCCCAGCAAAAACTGAATTGGACATCCACCAAATGGACTTGTATGATGGCTCCATAAACCATGTGTTATAGGTCGTCAAGATTTTAGAGCCGGTAGCTCAGTGGATAAGGAGCTGGCCTGCTAATATGTAGACCTAGGTTTGAATGCCGCTCATGTTACCTGTCTGTGTCCTTGGACAAGACACTTAATCCACATTGTCTCAGTCCACCCAGCTATAAAAATGGGTAGCGGCCTTGGCTGGGGAAGTAAATGTGAGGCATCATTGTAAAGTGCTTTGAGCATCTGCTAGATGGAAAAGCGCTATAGAAATGCAGTTCTCCTTCTTCAAGATAGGGCCCAAAGTCTTATTAAGCAAGACAATGAACTCCAAATTGCAGCTGACCCTCATTAGATTAAAATCAGACAGAGTAAACATATGTTCACTGAATCATGACCAAACTTATGTTGTCTGTATCTCTTCCATTATTGGGTATGGAACAGTTGCAATCGTCTTACGCAGAGATGCACTGCACTGAAAGTTCAAATTTGCTGAACTTTGACCATGCATCACGCTGACCTTTGTCTGCACAGCCAATGGGTGCAGAATAGAGCAGCGACTGTGCTTACAATGAAAAAGAAGCTAACTCTAATAACACAGGTGTCAGGTTTTCTAAAATTATGCAACAACACTTTAGCTTCCTGCCGAGGCCAAAGTAAACAACAACAATCTACAGAGACTAATATCAGCTTTCTGATACAGTTGCCGGATTTGTTATAATTTAAAGTCTGAAATAAGTGCAGCTAATTTAGTCAAGCTAATGACACGGCTAACGCTAGCAATGTTTAGCAATGAAAGCAATGCTGCAGAAATGTTGTGCAGCACCACGGACAGTTCTGGGGTGGTAAAGATCTGTGCAGACAGGTGCAACATGCAAGACCGCAATAATGTTGCGGTGAAAACTCAAAACGAACAAAGTCTATTGGTCAACTTGTAATTTCAAGTTTGCAAACTTATTACTTTAAGTATACTGACGTTGAGTTTGTGAGTTAATTTGAATTTTAAGTTGGACAAACCCAACATATTTTGAGTTAACTTAACATAAGTTGACCAAACTAACGCCCTTAAATTGAGTGAATTCAAAAAGTCTGTGCAGCCAGTTGCTTTAAATGTTTAAGTTGTCCCAACCTTTCCTTTTCTGCAGCATTATTGTTCACGTTTATTGAATTCATATTATTACTAAAATCTGACTGTGATGTGTATCAATTTCCTATCAAATTATGATGGAGCTCTTGTTATTTTCGTTTGTCCATTTCTTCAGTCTTAAGCAGTCCCGAGATTCTTCCCACATGTAGTGCATGTCAAAGTGAGAGATGGACCTGCTTTACTTTTGAGCTGATGCTAAGGAGTCAGCGTGTGCACGCATGTGTGTTTCTGTTGCTGTGTGAACGTGGGCCGAGCTCCGTGCACCGCAGATCTGGGAGGTGAGAGCCTTTTTTTTATGGCCACATCATGCTGAGAGAAGGACTTTTTATGGCTGCAGGATATTGTTTCCTTAAAGTATGACTTTTATTACTGGGAAGCATGAAGAGAGCTGAGAATGGGGCTGATTATACCAGTCTTTGCTGTGTGAGCATCTGAGAGGATCATCTGTCCAAGGGTTCATAGCCAAGGAATTAAAGGACTCGCTGAACCACGTGCTGCTGGGATGCGGTGCTCTGGTTACCTGGGAGACAGACGGCACAAACACGGGCACACAGACGCATACATGTACATGCAGAAATACCGATACATTTGTGCAGAGGCAAAATCAAAAACATGCATGCCTGCGCGCACACATGTAAACTGTCAGACAAAACTCTCAGTGACATTAATGATTTGCAGCCGCATTCCAAGCACACTGCAAATTTAGAAAAATGCAAACATCAACACCTGACTGGATTTATGATGCAGCTCGATGATCCAAACTATGTTTCCTTTCCCAGTCTGCTGGGAAAAACATCTTCTGCTGTTGGATTTAATTCCAGTTGCGTGTTTGTATGGATGTAGACAGCGGTGGGCACAGCTAACATAAAAGTTAGCTTCGTTAACCGCTAATTTGCAAACTGAAATGTTAACTGCAGTAACGCTAAATTGATCAAACCGCGAAAACATTTAGCTGAAGCTACCAAAAACCACTAACCTTATGTATTTAGCTTTGGCTTGTTGTTTTTTTTGGGGGGGTTTTTTTGTCTCTAAAAGCCTGAAAAACAGACCAAGTCAAGTCTGGGAGCATGCGCTGATGCTGCGCTTCGCCACATCCACAGCACCACGGAACCGCCCTGGGTCCTGGATGGCAACCACTCAGGCATACAGCCAGTCCATCCCCATATCTCTAAAATAACCATCTATCTGCCACAAGCCAGGTGAAGGGTGGGCATCCCCTTGGCCTTCTCCAGCCACTGGGGTCCTCAACACTCAGGCACCTATGTGCTGGATCATGCACACAGAAACGCGCCACATGGCCAAAATGAATGAAATGAAAAATGAAAAACAGACCTAAAGAGCTGAAATTTTAATATCTTGTAGCGTAAACATGGAGGTTCCCAAAAAGGTTTAGCGTGCCAAGATCAGATGATGATCAAGATGTACATAAATAATTAAATGAACAAATGAAATTAAATTGTAGTTTACATTCAACATACAGTTTATTTACAGTACAGAAAGTATAAAACGAATAAGAAATATTAAGAAATAAAAACACACAGAAAATAATTTTAATAATCTAATTAATGCAATTACGCTGTCTTAATGTAATAATTAATGTAATTTACCCTGCTCCTCCATCTCCTCGAGGTGATGCTTGTTGCCTTTGTGCGGACGTCTTCTTGGATTAGCGTATGAGCTCCAACAGGAACAAACATGTATGATTTTAGGGTTTACAAACATTTTTGACTGTCAAACTGTATTTAAAAAAATATTAGCTGACTTAAAGTTAGTGCAACTAAATTTAGTGGAAGCTAATTGGTCCGCTTATGGCTTTCAAAGTTAGCTGAAAAGCTAATCCGCCAACGCAAAAGTTAGCGTTACTAATTAGTTGATTAGCCGAACTGTGCCCGCCGCTGGATGCAGGTAAAAGCACCTTGACTCCTGAGGTGACGGCCGTGTTAGTCTGCCCTGTGAATAAAAGAGAGACCGAGCCTGATGCGGAATGATTCGTGATTCTGCTTTGCGTTTCTTTGCTGCTTTATCATCTCACCCTGGAGCTGTTGCAAAAGGGAATTTCCTGTCACTGTTTCTCCCATGTGTGAGACAGAGGTTGTGCGGACATCTTGGGACTACATTCTCTCTCTCTCTCTCTCTCTCGCCTTCAGACATAGACATATGTGTAGCAACACATTGACTGCCCCCCCTCGAGTAATGACAACCAGACTGGGCTGAAATTAAAGAGAGGGAGGCAGAGAGAGGAAGTCAGGAGAGATAAAAGTTACCCACAGTGATTGACAGGATGATTATATGTATCAAGTAAGGCGATTTAGTGTGTTTAGTTGGATATAAAGATAGGCAGCGAGATCCTTACTGTACGTATGAGGCGGCCACGCGTAGGGCGAATGGGGCACGGAGAAGGGGGTGAATAAAGTGTACTCTGTATAAATACATGCCTCTAAACATCTGCTTCTCAACTCCGCTTTCATTTTTGATGTGGGACAGCGAGAGAAGGAGAGCGGGAGAGAAAACACAAGGAGCCAGCTACCCAGAACATCAAAGCGTGTGCCCTCAACGCACAGGCCTTCATTAGTTCAGCTAGCAGAACCAACGAGGCTCGTGTTTGCTGGGGTGCACGCTGGCAGACACTTCAGAGGAAAAGATCCTTTAAGTCATAGCTTCCCACCACACCTCTCGTACCACCACCCGATCCTGGCGTAACCCCCCTGTAACCTTCTCAAAAGTCCCCAGTTCCCCCACCAGCTACTCCACCCCATAATCTGGTCTGCAGCTGCAAACATCTGCTCGCCTCTTTATTCCTCTGCCGTCACTGCCGAATTGATAAACACATCTATCACCGGACATTTGACTGACGCGCAAGAAAAAGGGATCAGCTTAATGCTGCATTCACTAACTTGTTAGAGCTGTGGGGCTTATTGCAAACCCTCACCGCCATTGAGGTTAGGGTTGGGATTCTTACGTTGGAGAATACTTGGAAGATGTCCGAATGTTCACTTTCCTTCTTAAACGTTCCTTTTAAGTGTTAATTCCCCAGTTCCTAGTATGAAGAATAACAGCACAAATTAAGACAAATTTGAGAAGATTTTCCAAAAATACTCCTCCTTCAGCATTGGGGTGTATTACTGCCCCCTACTGGGCTGAAATGAACAGTAAGTATGACTGGCTTTTTTCCACTTTGCCGATGTTCTATGCCTGGCCTGAAGGTGGCAACAATTACCAGGTTTACCAAAATCTATTAACTACAAAGAAGAAGACTTTGACCATTTTTTGTGCTTTTCATGCTTTCTCTCACAACTATGATCAAAAATCCTAATATACTCATCAAATTAAGGCTTCAGAATTTTGTATTTTAAATATAGGAAACAAAGACAATATTTGGCAAGAACATGTTCTTTATACTAGCACTGAAAGACCTACTGTGTCAGGTCCTGCACATGCTGTACCAGACCATCATGGTGAAGAAAGAGCTGAGCCGGAAGGCAAGGCTCTTGATTTAGCAGTCAATTTACACTCCTATCTGCACCTATGGTCATGAGCTTTGGGTAATGACGGAAAGAAAAAGTTCATGGATACAAGCAGTGGATATGAGGTTCCGCCGTAGTATATCTGGGCTTACACTCAGGGATAGGATGATAAGTTTGAATATCCAGGAGGAACTTGCAGTAGAGCTGCTGCTCCTTCGCATCGAAAGAAGCCAACTGAGGTGGTTCAGGCATCTGGTGAGGATGCCACCTGTTTGTCTCCCTTGGGAGGTCTTCCAGGCACGTCCAACTGGAAGGAGGCCCCGGAGGAAGACGCAGGACACGTTGGAGGGATTACATCTCCCAGCTGGTTTGGGAACGCCTATGGACTCCCCAGGACAAGTTAGAGGGCCTGGCCGAGGATAGGGAAGTATGGGCTGAGCTGCTTAGTTTGCTGCCACTGCGACTCGGGCCCGGGTTAAGCAGCAGAAAATGAAAGATTGAATGAATGAAAAACCTACATTTTACTGGAACTGTGACTCATTGGTACGTGCTGTGTGTGCCACTTATTTTTGTTGGGTTTCTTTGGGGTGGATTATGGATACAAGCAGCAGTGGCCTTGATGGCCATCAGACATTAGCTTTGGAAACTCAAGAAATTACAGACAAGCTCATTTCATACTACATGGAACTTCAAAACCACACATATGTTGAGAGAAACAAAGAGAGAAGGAAGAAGTGTCTGCTTTGGCTACATACATACAAAATCCTTCCTGCGGGGTTGTGTGGGCTTGTGATTGTGTTATTTGAGTTTTAAAAAGTAACCACTGTGAAACAATCAGAAAATAATGGTTTATTTCTCTCAGGTCAGGTCTGGGAGCATTCGCTGGAGTTGTGCATCAACACATCTACCACACTATGGAACCGCCTTGTGTCCTGGATAGCAACCACCCAAAGAAACAACCGGTCCATCCCCACCTCTCGAAAATGGCCATCTATCTGCTGCAACCATGTGAAATGTGGGCGTCCCCATTGCCTTTTCCAGTTGTTGGAGTGACGTCCTTAACACTGAGACACCTGCGTGCTGGATCATCCCCAGAGAAATGCACCGCATGGCCAAAATGTCATAGCTGACATTTCCTCAAGTGATACTCCTCATCTTAGTCTCCCTAAGTAGCCATTCATTTGACACAAAATCATTCCAGTGGTACCCAAGGATCCTCTGAAGAGACCTAGTACCAAAGACATTTAGTCATCACCTTGGTCACTGGTTGGTCCAATTCTCACAACCATACAGTAAGACAGGATGCACCAGGACCCTAAAGACTTGGACCTTCCTTCTCCTGCAAAGGTATCAGTAATCACCAAATGCCTCTGTCCAGAGACTCTATAAGCTCTTTCCAGGTGTCTCACGATCTCAAAGGTCGAGGACCCAAAGGCATGAATATCACTGCCGAGATAGGTGAATGTCTCCACAAATTCAACACTTTCACCACATGCATATACATTGTTGATGGCCAAGCCCAGAAAACACATTGAAACCATGGATCTTAGTCTTAATCTTGGTCTTCTCAAGTGCTCCAATCAGGGTACACATTGATGCCACAAACATCACAGCATCGTCCATGAATTCAAGGTCAGTAAAACTTTCCTCTCCAACAAAGGCACCTAAGCCACTGGTTTTCACAACCCTACCCAACATCCACTCCATGCAGGCATTGAACAGTGTAGGAGCCAATCCGCTTCAAGTTGAACAAATTTCAGGTCTAGCTCTAGCCCATTTGTGATCCAGATACCAAAAATGGATCTGACATTATTGGCCTGTTGTACCAAATTTAATCTCTTTCTTACTCTTAAACTCTTAAGTGTTTTTCACTTTTTTGTGTTATCCGTGTATTTTAATGTGCACTATATGTTGTATGTCATATACTGTACATTACTTTAATAAATAAATTCAATTCACTTCAATTCTGATGAGGTCCATAAACCATTTCATGAATCTAGGCCATATTTTAAGCGTGCAATGGTCCTGATCTGAAATGGACCATATTTTCCTCTTTGATAAATTATCCTGATGCTTTAATCTACTCTATGTACAGCAATTTTTGAAACCCCTCTAATAAAATCAGGGCTTGCGATGAGCAAACTGCTGCAATATTGAATGAGTCTGAGTTTTGCTGCCTTCTGTCACCTCATTATGTGTGACACACAGAAGGCTGCTGCCAGGACGCGTCACTTGGCATCCTGTTACAGTCAGCCAGTTACTTATTCATTAAGATGATTCCTGTATTAATTATTCAAACATGTTTTCCTCTAGACCCTCTGTTACATTTCGTTCCAGCAAACAGCACACAAATAGCATTTAAACACAGTGTATGTGTGTATGTCAAAACTATATCACAATAATTCACAAGCACATTATTATATCAAGGCAAAAATATCCGAATTAATAGCAATCCTATACAAAACCAAGGACCTCCTGAATCAACCTTCACTTTACACCTTGTATTGTTCCTTCATTCTTCTATACCTTACCTTCTGTGTGGACGCATGGGGGAACACATATTAAACAAACACAGATCCAATATTCATCCTCAAAAACAAAAAGCAGTAAGAATCGTAAACAAAGCTGACTACAGAGAGCCAACAAACCATCTCTTTATTAAACAAAAAGCACTCAAATTTAAAGATCTGGTAGATTTTTAAAACAGCACAAATCATGTACAGAGTAATAAATCAAAAAGTACCCACCAGTATCCAGGGGCTGTTTCAGCTGAGGGAAAGCAAATATTACTTGAGAGGAAACTATGTTCAAAAAAGACCCAGTAAGAACAAATGCACAATATCACTGTGTCACAACATAAGGAGTGAATTTATGGAATAATTTTAGTGATGAAATGAAAACTTGTGGAACCACGGTCAAATTCAAAAAACTCTTTAAAAACAATACTCTGAACAGATACCGGATGGGATTGTAACATTTTGTTGCCACTGAAATGTTGTTTGAGTTATTTGAATGGTTAGTCTGCACTTGTTTTAAAAGTTAGGGTTTTTTGTTTGTTTTGTTTTTTGGTTTTGACTGAAGATGTTATCTTTGTACAGTTTGATAGACACGGTTTGTATATGATTATTAATTTATTTTATTTTTTATTTTATTAAATAATGCAGTCTAACATTGAAATATCGAAACAGAAAAAGGGGGTAGGACTAGAAAAGTTTTTAACTTCTGCCTACTCCTTTTCGAACTGCAGGGATTTAGAATCAAATGTTTGTTTTGCTTGTTTTGATTGCTTTTGTTTACTTCAATTTCTTTTATTTGTAACATGTTCGAAATAAAATATTTGAATGAATGAATGAATGAAACATTATTTGACCTCACAAAATAAAGGTATGTTCAACAGTATTTGAAGTTCGTCTAACAGAGCTGTTTTTATTTATTTTTTCCTTAAAGATAAATTCTAACTGAATTGCTGCCAGTGTTTGAAGAAAATGTAAGACGGTCCTCCTGACTGGCATATTAAATTATCGCGAGAACAGCTCCTATCAGAATCATAAGTCATCGCGAGACTATCCTCCGGTCTTTTACCTCCTGAATCCAGCTGGCTGCCTGCCGTTCACGGGTAAGTGTGTATGAGATGTATATGGTATAAATGAGGAAAAATGTATATCAGTTTTTTAATAAAACGACCGAAGCTCACTGTGACTGTGTTAAAGATGCTTATTGGCCGATTCTCCGTGAGTCTGCGGCCGATAATCGACGACATCATCAGGCCGACTGGTGCTCTTGTCGTGACTGAAGGAGCGGACACAGCGCCGCTAATTCACAATAGGCTTTTTCAGCAGCAAAGATGGAACATAATATGGTGGCTGGCTACGTTTGAATTAGCGTGTGTAGTCGTGCATAGTTTTGTTAATTTAAGCCCGTCGTGTGTTTGTACTGCAGCAGCAGTGCTGTAGCGTTATGACAGATGTCCACGTCCACTGCAGCTGTAGCTAGCTAGCCGCTAGCAGCCTGGACTGCAGTCAGGTCATTTAACTGTACGGTACCGGACAAATCAAAATGTACCTCAGCGCTTAGATGATGTGCTCCTATTCAAACCATTTTGACTTTAATTTTATCCGGCACTGCACAATAATATGATAATGAACAAGAATTCATTGAAAATATCAGCAAAGCTACAGTCGGGTCCATAAGTATTTGGACATGACGCTACTTTTGTCATTTTGCCACTGTACACCACCACGATGGAGATTGAACGAAAAAAAAATCAAGATGTGATTGAAGTGTATAGTTTTGGCATTATTTCAAAGGGTTTTAATAAAACATATTGCATTTAACATTTCTATATGTAATCACTCCATTTTCAGAGGCCACTAGTAATTAGACAAACTCAATCTAAGGATTATCATTAATACAAAAGATGCCGCATAGATAACGAGGTGATGTCTCTCAAAAAGTCAAAAAAACAAACCTGTTTTTGGGTCTGTTGCTTTAAATGAAAGGGAGCTGCTGCAGTGTGGGCGTGTCACACAGAGCATGACCTCAGTGGACGTGTCTCGCAGAAGAAGCAGGAGCACTAATATGTACCCAATGTGGTCTAAAACAAGTCATTTGAAGCTGTAATTTTACATGTAGCAGGGGAGTTTCTACAACCACACTAAGAATTATGGGATTTTAATGTGAAATTAACTGTGAAAGGTGGATTTAAAATTAAAAATAAAAAATAAAATAAAAAACTTTCGTCATATGATTCCTTTAATGCTGAATTTGCCTCAGATAGAATTTGGAAGGACCAGTTAATTTTAGTGATGTTCTGTTAAACGGGACAAACCAAGAGCTAGTGGTGTCACTCCTGACTCACTGAATCTTAAACATGGCTTTTAAGTGAATAAAAAGATCTGAGTTTTCATTGTTAAAGGTTTGTTCGTTTAGCTCCTCAACCAGCACACTGCGTGAAATGAACCATCAGTTCCTGGTGTGGACTTCCTACTGCCGGATAATTAGATGACTGCATAATCAAATTAAGAATTAAAGGAACTGATCCGAGACAGAAAGTGATGAATGGAGTGCGTCAAATTGAACTGAGTGTGAGCCAATCTACATCTCGGTCTAATAAAGAGTCCAAGAAGAATTATGGCACCAGAAAGTCTTGTAGGTCCTCCTGCCCTGTCCTTTACTGATACTTCAGTGTTTGCACATTTTAATACCTGATGAACTGCTTCAAAGTAATGTTGCATTTATATAGTTAAAAAAATTAGTTGATCCATTGAAGAAATGTACATTTATGCATTAGTCAAATGCTTTTATCCAAAGTAACTTACAGTCACTTTTATCAAAGGAAAATGTCCATCTGTGACTGGTTCCAGATTTTGAAATAGACTTTCTTTTCTACATTTATATCACTGTAAATTAAATGTCTGTTTGTTGGATAAGTAATTTGAAGACATCATCTCAAGCTGTGGAGAATTGTAGTGGTATTTTTTCTGTTTATAAAGTTTTATGACCAAATTAATCATAAAACAATAATTTATAAATTTATCAAAAATGAAAACAAGAAAGCATTTGGAGATTTCAGATCTTCACCAGTCAATCATCTCTATTTTGTATTACAGTTGTGTATTGTAGACTACTATATAGATATTGGATGGTGAGGTGTCCAATACGACAGGTTTACGGGATGAAGAGATACCATATTGGACGAGGCGAAGCAGAGTCCAATATGATATCTCTGAATCCCGTAAACGACGTATTGGACAACCTCACCATCCAATATTTGTTATATTATTTACTTGCAATTTATATTGACCTAAAAGAGGGGTTCGGCAGTGTCCAGTGATTCTGAGCAGGCACAGCGACGAAGCACCTAAAGGCGGGTGGTGGGCGGTGCTAACAGCGCTAAAGGCGGGTGGTGCTAATAGCGGCTAAAGGCTGCTGGTGAACGGTGCTAAAAGCGGATAAAGGCGGAGTATAACGTCGTTGGTAACAGCGGATAACGGTGGCTCGTGGAAGGTGCTAATAGCGGATAACGGCGGACGCTAAGACGGCTCGTGGCCGTTGGTAACAGCGGC
>OMMV01187532.1:0-20507 GCA_900302635.1 Chatrabus melanurus | reverse complement strand
CAAGGAAAACAGTTTGGGAACCACTGGCTCAGAGGACAGTGGGACTCCCTCAAAACAAATTTCTGGCTACGCCCCTGATGTCATCGCTCTGTAGGTGTGTGAGAGTGCGCTCCGGCAGATGGATCGACCACAACTTTATTCAAAAGCAGCATAAACACAAAGTGAACACACATACAAAAAGATTAAAAAAAATAAATAAATAGCACTGGACACAAATATTCAACAAGACGAAACAATGGGACAAAGAGTTGGCACAGCAAACGCAGAGGTTCATGGGAACACGAACAAGACAGTAAATGGAGGTTGTTGAAGAAAAACAGAGTGTGACAGCATTTCCTTAAGGAGTATTTTCTCCTTTTCTACTCAGTTCTGTTGGCTAATGAGCTTGAATAAATACTATCAGGTATGTAGTAAGCAGTGGAATGATATCTTACTTTGCTGTTAATTAAGCGCTGGCCTAAAGCGAGGCAGCTTCGTCAGCTCAACAGTAACGGTTTACATCAGCAGACGGGGGAACGGCTTCAAAATATAATTTGATTTTCTCTTTCAAAAACATGCTTAGTGTGAAAAATCTGACCCCGTGATTAACTGAGTCTGCTGAGGTAAACAGGAGCAAAAAAAAAAAAGAAAGATTTAAGAGCATCTTTTTTTTTCTTTTTTGCGCTACAGAGAGAAAACATTAGTACAGCTTGGTGAACCCTTTCCTGGCAAACCCTCAAAGAGCTTACAGGGCCCAATAAATCTCCATCGGAGCAGCGTGTCAGTGATAAGGTCAAGGTTATTAAAAGTGCTGAATATATCATGAATAAAACAACACAGGTGTTCCAAATCACAAACACAACACTGGCTGCACAGGTTTCTGGTGTGTTTCGCTTGCTTTTCGTAAACAGAGATTTTATCTGCCGCTTGTATCTATTGAAACTCTCAGAGTGGAGAAGCGGCTATAAGCCTGCTGTTCTCCGCATGAGCTCTAGGTGGCAGTAGTAGTTAAACTAATTGAGGGCAGCCACTGTGTCCAGAGTGCAACAGCTCCATGTCACTTTTGCCGTTATCACATCTCTGAACTTTAGAATTAACTGAAGTGCGTGCAGAGACTGTTTGTAATGCATAATGGCAGCATCGTCTCGGCAACGGCAGCAAATTTGAAGGATGAGCCCTGTCAGAGCTTTGGGGGGTTGTCAAGCGAAAGGGGAGGATGGGGAGGTCAAAGGCGAGGGGGAGGCGGCGCTGGAGTCTAAAAGCTTTGAGAGACTCACCTCTGGTCAGATGGGTTCTCCAGAGACTCGGGACTTAAGGGAGCAGGGGAGGAAGTCAACAGCATGCGGTTTAAGTGCAAGAGGCCAGACAAAAGGAAAGAAGGGGGAGGGAAGAAAGGAAAGGAAGGAAGGATGTTATGAGCCAACTAGGTGACTGCATTGCAAAGGGGGTCTGGTACATCTGACTCGTCTCGACAATACTGCTGTGCTGTTGTGCGTTCATAGATATTGTGTCTACAAAACCGACGCTCTCAGGGGAACCGACTGGATCGGGATGGACGACTAATGCGGCAAAACATCCAGGGATGAAGTCAAATCTCCATATGAGGACAAAGGCTACTTCAAGTCCAATAATTGGACACCTCCTTGATATTTATGGTGCGGCAATTACCTTCTGTCTTGAGATGGACGCGGCGAATGAGAAAAATCGGGCAATCGTCAAAAATGGGGTCAAGCGCCGAGTCAGTCGAGAGAGTTGTGGCCAGATATGATTTGTCACTGAAATAAATGTGGGTTCAGCATATCAACCCCAGCTTTCAAGTTAGAGCGGAGAGGTGAAGAGGAACGATCAAAAGGTTCTGCAAATAGTAACACAGGCATTAACCCAAAGTGAGCGTTCGGCATTTTTGGCCTCACTAAGCTCGAAACCCCCTCTGGAGAAATTCATACCTTTCCGTTACAAAAATCGAATTGCGCCAAATTGATCGGAGCACCTTTCAGAGAGCAGCGCAGGGCTCTGGTTTGCTTTCATTCACGTTCATTGTGGCTCTTAGCGAACGTGACAGCCATTAGACTTTTGACAGTGCGGCTCCGAGGGCCGCCGTCCCCTCCCGCTAAGTGAGGCTGATGCCTGTAGCCACGCGCTGCAGCGAGAGCGCAAATGGAGGTCTAATCTGCAAAGAGGGACAAATCTGTGATTAACATGTAACTGCCTCTCTGTGCAGAGGACGCCGTAATTATTCACAATTATAGTTACAGATCTGGCAGAAATGAAATGACAGAAGCCCTGGCGTGGATCGGATCTGTGGGCTGAATCCAGTCGGCTTAATTTGTGCTGAATTCTGCTTCGCTGCTTTGTGGGGATTTTTAAAAAGAGGTTACTTACCAAGCTAATGAGCAGGAAGAAAAGCCTTAATAACTAAGTTATGACTGAGGGCTTTTTCTAAACACCAACTCCACAGCACAGGACCGGCAGCAGAATCTAGGGTTAAGAGGTATTTGCTGCAGTTTTCAACGGGTCTCATTCATTTTTCCACATAGCCGATAATGCCATTCAGTGTAAAGTGCATGGCAATTCATTTCATTTATGGAATAGTTACGACCACGCATAAAATACGGCACATTTGGTTTCTCTGCAGCTTAACCACAATGCTTATCATGCACATGTTCATGCTTCACTTTACACTGGGAGTAAAGGAAGGAATGATGCTGCAAAATGTCATTAAAAATAATGAAATGTGTCAAATTAAATTATGGTTCAAGAGCCTGAATGGAAAATTTGACATTTGTGGTGAAGATGATTTTAATGATTTTTTTTGTGTGTGATTGTGAATGAATTATGGCGGAAAACTGAATGGACTTTAATTTTTTTTTTTTTTTTTTGACTTGGGTTAACTATCAAAAATGGGTTTTTCTTATTGCTGTTAGTTGGGTTTGATTTGAAGCTGGGCACACACCCAGACGACACGTCTACTTACTCTGGGATCTCATTGGTCAGTTGGCTTGAGTGAGAAGGAAAGACAGTGAAGGACATTTACTGCACGAGTCAAGACACAATGCAGACAACGACAAGGTGCGGACAGAACAAAGGACAGACGATGCTGAAACCATGGAAACACAGCAAAAAGCCACATAGGGACGCACACGTATTCGGTTGTTTTTTGAGGGTGTGCGTGAGTTTTGTGTCTCCATGCGAGTGTGATGATCTGCAGACTGCGGGCCCATTTTCACACCTCTGAATGTTTGTGTGAAGAGCTGTGAGATGAAGATACATGGACATATGCTTGATGCCTTTTCAGGTTCGTCACATAAACATTTTGTTTATGCCAACCTGGAGGCACGCTGCTGCCAACCTGGTCGATGGATGGGAGACTAAAAACGTCACATCAGCTCCTAAAGGGACAGGATTTCTCTGATTTTACACGAACGCGCTTTACACATACAGTACATCAGCAGCTTTTCCTTTGCCTTTGACTAGATGTATAGGCTTGCATACCGTTTCCTCCCACAGCCCAAAAACATGCTAATTAGTGACTACAAATTTGCCCTGAGTGAATGCACTGGGAACTGGGGGCTGCACAGACTAGTCCATCAGTCAACCTTACTGCCCTGCAATAATGCTTTAAGCTTGACGTCGACGAGTCACCGATCACGTGATTCTGGCACATCGTCTGCCGCACTGTATTTCACTGTTTTGCTTCCACACGAAGACACATGACATTTATTCTGGTGGCACTGACATACATTATGAACGTAAAGGGCTAATAGCTTTAAACTGTGATTGAAAACTTTTATAACGCACTTTGGAATGGCTTTTTATTGTGACCCTGCTTACAAAGTGGGTGTTTCGTGTAGTAGGCATGTCTTGTAGTACTGCGCATCTGCAGTTACACCTACTTGCAGAAAACAGCCTTCCACTTCCTGCCACTACGTGCATGAGCACAGTCTCCTCATGGTATTCAAAACTATGGACACATAAAGCAAAACTTGAATCATTATTCAAACGGTTCCTGAAACTACAAATTCTCAGCTCCCGTTTCCATCTTATCGTGAGATGATACGTCATTTACAGCCAATCCGACAAGCTTGAGAAGACCACATGGATCCGCGTGATCATTGTGTCTCTGAACCTAACTGGCTGATGCTTGTGTCTGAATTCTGAGTGTAGTTTTGAGTGTGAATTTGTAGTTTCAGGAACCATTTGAATGCTGATTCTGCGACATTCTATTGCTGAAATATTAATAAAAACAAAGAAAAACTGCTTCAAATGCATTGAGGGACCCCACAGGGTTGAATTTGGAAGTCGGATATTTTTTTATTTGGATGGTTACCGCTGTGGATGCCATCTGCTTCACAAACCACCAGCAGCTGCTGCCATCCATCGCCAGATCAAATCACAACAACCAGTGTGGGTTCAACCACACATTTCCAGACATCCGAACAATAGACATCAGACAATTACAACTTCAGACAACTGATGACTGAGTTTGGAAAAGCTTCAAAACTTCACAAAGTATAACTGGATGTCTTCTGCCTCCCCGTGAATAAGTTGAGTTTAGCACATAATATTCGCTTGATTACACACACAAGAGAATTTTCTGTTATACCGACATTTCTAGGGCGGCACGGTGGCTTAGTGGTTAGCACCGTTGCCTCACAGCTAGAAGGCCCCCAGGTTCGCTTCCGACCTGGTCCTTTCTGTGTGGAGTTTGCATGTTCTCCCCGTGTTTGCGTGGGTTCCCTCCTGGTTCTCCGGCTTCCTCCCACTTCCAAAGACATGCAGGTTAGGTGAACCGGTGACTCTAAATTGACCGTAGGCGTGAGTGAATGTGAATGTGTTTGTCTGTCTATATGTGGCCCTGCGATGGACTGATGACCTGTTCAGGGTGTACCTCGCCTCTCGCCCAATGACCTCTGGGATAGGCTCCAGCACCCCCCGTGACTCTTAATTGGAGTAAGCGGGTATAGAAAATGAATGAATGAATGAACTGACATTTCTTCACCTTTCACACTTAAATGGAACCTGTAGCAGGTGAATATTGTTGTTGTTTCCACTTTTTTCTGTAAAAAAAATGTGTTATGATTCGTCAGCATATGCATTCATTTTTGTGGATACAGATTATTGCTAATAAAGCACTGCCTTCTCACATGGTTTTATTCACGATGTCATCAGTTTCCGCATCTTAATTAATGATGTCATCAAATTTCATGACATAACTGCTGACTTTAAAAAAAATCCGAAGTCGTGTAAGCCCTACTGGGAACCTGTGCAGAGGAAACACTGCATCAGTGCATGCTGGGATAGCACAGTTTACCTCTTCAGCTACTTGTTTTTTTAGAAACAATTCAAAGTAGCATAAAAATGTAACTGCACTATTCCTGTCCAGTGTGGCCTAAAAAGTCGACCACAGAGTGACGTGAGCGCGCTCAGGGCATCACTGTGATTGTTAACCGTCTCGCTAATTAGTGAAATCCTGTCAAAAGTGGAGCGGAACTGCCATGGAAAAAGGACTGCGCCGAGTTCACCCTGAAGCCCTCGCTCTGTTGATATCATCAACACGGCCATTGTGGCTGACGCAGGACGGACAAGGATAGACGTAGGGGTTATTTGGCTAATAGCTATTACAGTAGAGATGTTTAATGAAGAGATGTGAGATGTTCTTCATGTCCTCGCCCTTACCTCTTGGTAACAGCATTGTGGTACTCGATGAACGTCCGCCCGTCAAAGGCAATGGCCTCGGTCTCGCCGGCAGACTTCTCGTAGATGGCTGTGGAGAAGGGCGGGGCGAGGAAGAGTGTGAAATCACACCAATCAATAAGATCAAGGCTTTCCTTATTACAGCCGAAGGCAGTGGAATGTGAGCAAATGGGACAGGGGGAGAGCTCGTGCGTTTGCAGTTTTAATTAACGTGAGAGGGACAGCCGGCTGCGCCCACAAGGTTAATGAGAAACGTGATGTCAGAGTGCACGAGACGTCGGGCCACGGCGAAGCGTATAAGAGGGCAGAGTGACACGGAGATGATGAAAAGAATGTGCAACTCTCGGAAATGAGCATTTCATCATTTTTCATAACTGTCGAGTGAGTTTTAAATCAACACTTACCTGAAATCACATCTCATAGCAAAATGTTTCAAGCGGCTTGACAGGATGTAGTGGAACCAAAGCACAGAAAGAAACCCGAGTCTAGCAGCTGACCATCTACAGAAGCAAGCGGCCGCGCTTTCATTACACGATAAAAAGCAGCCAAAGCCTGCTACGGTTCCTTTTGGAATAAAACAAAAATGTGTTTGATGTGGAAATAGAATGAGCTGTACAGCTGCAGTGGTTTATTACAAATGCTAGGTGATGAAATGTTCGAGTGTAAGAGTTGGAAAACCTTCAAAGCGAAAAGGCTGGTGCAGATTAATTATACTGACGGCAATATTTGTATATCCTTAGGACCAAAACGAAAAGCAGCAATGACTAAGAATCATTACCGTTGAAGGCAAACAGAAATAGACGGCTTGGCTTCAAGGGTGTAACAGATTTCCACGAGGTGTGAGAGATTGCACAGGATTCCACATCTGGACTGATATGTTTGGTTTATTTGAAAGTGGGCGGGACTAAGCAAGCACGGACAAACGTGCAAAGCTGTTTATCACTCCGCTTTGAACTTTAGAACGGCTGCACACGATGAGCACAAAATGTACGGAATGCAAGAATCTCAGTAACAGCTGAGTTATGAGTTCTTCTTCCACGCACTGACTTGCAATAAGATGAATAAAAAATGCAATATGCTCATAAAGATGAGATTAAAAGCCAGAGACTCTCACCGTTCTGACAGTGCCCCCCTGAGAAACCGCTGAGGCAAACACACTCGTAGGTGTCCAGCGTGGGGTTGCAGCGGCCGCCGTTGTGGCAGGGCTCGTGGGCACACGGGTGTCCCTGAAACATGGCAACGTTGCTGGAGTGCAGCGCGTTCTCCTTTCTGAGGATGGGTGTACCCATCAGAATGATCTGGAAGAATTACACAGAGGGTTACTAGATGTTACACTGGACTGCAAGTACACTACATACTGACGGTTCAATCGTAAATTTGTTGCAGGATGTCAGCATTAATAGAAAAATGATTAAAATAAAGTTTGTTTTTAAATATTGAACCTGCTTCCCTGCAATTTCATTTCTAAAATCAGTATAATCTTGAACATTTCTTCTTCAGACCCATTTTCATATGGTAGCTTTTATGTAACTGTTTTCAGTCCTGTGTGTCCATCCATGTTTGAACAAAAAAACTCAAAGAGTCTGGACCAAACTTCTATCTGATCTGGACCAAACTTTGTGGAATGATTGAGGGTCATCTGGGACGTGTGGGATCTACATGGGAACTGTTTGAGATCTGGAGCATGCTTATGAGTTAGGGGACCATCATGTGGACAAAACTGGGGAATGTCCCCTGTAATGGCTGATGTACCATCAATACAAACACTGAACGACCAATTGTAGTCCATTTTATTGGCACTCTGCTCTTCACCTTTTGGTTGTCTTTTGAGCCATGGATGGCTGTGATCACTGGACTCCATATGTATATGATTACTTAGCTGCAACATTTCTGTCTCTGCATATTGGACATTTTTGATTTATTTTGTTGGTTTTGTTTTTGTTTGTATGGCCAAAGCAGATGGTTACCCCCCCACTGAGTCCGGTCTGCTTGAGGTTTCGTCTTATAATCAAAAAAAACGCCTCCTTACCACTGTTGCCAATGTGTTTGCACCAGGGGATGGGTAAGGATAGACCTTACTCGTGTGTAGTGCTTTGGAGCAACTTATGTGTTGTGATTCGACGCTGTATAAATAAATTGAATTGAAATGATTAATTGAGAAAAAAATGGTTAAAAGTCAACGTCACAGGGTCAAAATGTTCGCCCAATGCTTATATATGGGGGATATGTAGAATGGCTATTTTGAGGAACTGATTAAAGATATACCTATGGTTACTATTAAACACTAATATGAAGTCTTATGCCACCTTTCTATTGGTCACATGACATTTCAGCTTGGGTGACCTTGAAAAGTCAAACTCAAGGTTATAACTGTGTAACTCCAACAATTTCGAGACAATATGGATTAAACATGGTGGAATGGTTGTATGTTAGTCAACAAAAAAGTGGTCCAATTTTGGACAGAACTGATCAAACGTCAAGGCCACACAGAACCATATATTAAAGAACTAATCTGCATCAGTCTGTGTCAAATGTGAGGCATGGGCGTTGCACTCTCTGAATGCCCATTCTAATTTCACATTTTGCGTTTGCAAAAATAGTAAAGTGTTTCAATCTGCCACTAATTTTGGTTGCTGTTCAAAAACAAGCAAAATAAATCCCCCAATAATTTATTGGAGTTTGTGTTTTCTGCAGAATGATCGTTAAGCCTAATTATGACAACAAAAGCCCAGAACAGATAAATATGTAAAGTGGTATCATGGATTCAGTTTGCATGTTTGTTTTTTTTTATTCTACACTGTCAGCACACAGCAAAAAGTCTCAGAAATGAGGTAATCATGCAATATGCATGATAATCCGTGCAGGAAACAGAGAATACGTAATGTTTCCCTGACAATTAACCATTCCCTACAGGGCAACTAAGACAAACACCACATTTAGGTTCTGATTTACTCAGAACTGTCAAGGGAAAGTTTGCAGATGAAAACTAATGACAAGTTTGCACAAACATTCCCATCCTGCCTTTGTTCTACCGGGTTATTTTTGGCACTCGGAGATGAGCTTTTTGTTGGAAAGGAGAGGAAAAAAAAAAAACTGGAAGGCTGTCAAGGAGAGATCTGAGGAGAGAGAAATGGAGGGACTTCAAAATGTGCATTCTATTATTAGTACACGCTAATCCAAATGAGCAGGGCCCAACACCCGTCACGATGTGAGCTTATAATGGGAAAACTCAGTCGTATGACAGCTGGATAACTAATAACTTAATGTCTGACTTTGCTACTGTGAGCGTGCACGAGCCCGAGTCGCAACAATAACAACAAGACGTTTAAAAAAAATGCACAAACAGAACTAATGGCACATTTCGCCTCAGAGAAACGGACCCAACCAAACACTTACCTTTTGGATCGTTCCCTTGAAACCGTCCTTTAGTGCGGCGGCCCTCGCCAGCCGGCTGAAATCAGGAGCCCCGCCAACGTAAAGAGACTCTTTCAGATTAAGAGACGTGTGCTGGTGCTGATGAGACAGAAACAGATTTCAACTGTCAAGCTGGAAAATATGAAAAGTCTCGCTAAGCTTTCCCGCCCCACATTTCTGCCCGAAAACGTTCAATTTAATCTTTTCCGCATTCGTCTGCAATTTGTTTCAGGAGCTTTTAATATGAAGATTTATGAGTTTTAAGTTATATTTGTGTCCAGGGAGGCTGATATAAAGACCGATATTAAGATCCGCACACATGCCACAGTCATATTGATCGTCCTGCTAAAAGAAACAAAACAAGGATTTATCCACATTGCAGCTGGCAGATACTTTAACTGCACTTCCTCGTCTTCCAACCACATCGATACACTTAATACTTTATAACGTCATTGATTTCTGTCTCTCAAACAGTGATCAATTATCTGTGAGATGAAAAAAGAAAGTACAAACGCAAATCAGACGCAGGTTGCAGCTGCTTCTTTAAAGTCTAATGAATGGCTGATTATGAGCAGTGACCTTTCAGACTGTTCAGCGTGGAGATATTAATTGGCGTTCACTTTGGCAGCAGGCGACCATGAAATGCGATTCTATCCAACCAACCTTTGTTTCGCATTAGCAAGGTAGCACTTCCTCCTTTTTGCACTGGCGCGCCGGCCCACTTCAGAAGGAAGGAATTAATTAGCTTGATTTTATGTAGGCCAGTAATTGCCAGAGGGGTAAAGTGGAAGTAATTGCTGGAAAAATGATGGAAGGGGCCAAATAAAGCGGAGAAGACTGGCGCTGGGTCGACTTATATTTAAGAAGGGATTTGGAGTGGAGGAGTCGGCGGCAGAGAGGACGCAGTCGCCTCAGTCGCTCTTTATCGGCCTTACTGCTGTGCATCACTCACTACGGGTAAAAACCAAAACCTGTTCTTGGACCTTTGTCCAATATCATTTAAGATCTCGTCTTGTGATATTGATCTGAGAACTCATGCGAAATTACTCTGCAGTGAGATTTCGTGCAATGAGAAGGTGCAGCATGTGTTTTCTTATATACGATCTGAACCCTGCGAAAGATGACGGCTGCTGCGGCGGAGTGATTGTTGCTCGGTGAGTGGTGCTTGTGTGGTTATGAGCAAGTGAGTGGGTGAAAAAGTGAGTGACTTCATGATATTATGGAGAAGTGTTCCTGTTTGCAAAAGAAGTGAGAGCAGATGAGAAAAGAACAGCCCGGCTTGGCTTGGCACCTCACCGTCAGCGTTTTACCTCCCCTGCGTTCGCCTCCCTACGTCTTTGCTCTCACTTTCGACTGCCACGCGGCGCTGGTGTGATATTCCCACCTACGCTGGACTAATGAAGACGTTTCTTTGTTGCTAAAAACAATGGTCGTCAGAAAGACGACTGCCTCCATTCCTTCTTCCCGCCTACCCCCTTCCACCCCCACAGCAGATGGACCAAGGTGAAAGCCAAACCGTGTTCTTTAGCAGCATCTCTACTTTGGTGCTGTGCGTGTGTCGTATGCAAGATGGCAAAGTTTCTCGACAGAACTGGCACCCCTGCAGAAGTGCCATTTGTGTGGTGTTGCCGCATTGGGAGATGGGGGTGAGAGGGCGTGGACTCAAATGAAACATGGGCTAAGGTGTGACTGGGACTTGTCTCATTACCTTGCGTGATTTCTTATTTCCAGACAGCATATCATAGAGAAGGGGGAGGGGGGGAGAAGGAGGAAGAAAGGTTATTAGTGAAAGACTAGTAAGTGAGTGTGCACAGAGAGGCATGCAGAGCAAAACAAGTACAAAACCTCACACTCACACATAGACAGACAACAATATGTGTTGGTCACTTCAAGGAACGTTTGATATCACAAAAGCTTACCCTATTATATTACCGTATTGGCCCGAATATAAGATGGTATTTTTTTCTTAAAAACACATCTGAAAAATATGGGGTCATCTTATAATCACAGACTAGACTTTTACGTGTTGGACATCCGCAACAATAGGTGGCGCCAAACACCAGTGAAAGACGTGTGCCTCTGTCAACACCAGGCAGATGTCATGGTCTTAGGTGCAATTTACACTTGTGGTGCTAAATGGCATTTGTCTGCATTTTAACACCACAGTCTATCCAACTTTAACACGATCACCACAATACCCAGCATATAACATTCACAAATAACACAATAAATCAGTTATTTTCAATTATTTACGGTTCTCCTGGAAGTCCATGCACTCCAGTTTCCGTGTCAGAATTACATCCTTTCCTGACCACTGCGCTGGCCATTTTGACATGCGCACAAAGCCTTTCCTGTTGTCTCCTGCAATTTTTATTTCAACAGTAGTGCCACATTATTTATGCTGCTCAAACTGCATCAGGACAGATTTACAAAGACTGCAGCAGAACTTCACCACATCGTGCCAGGATTTACTTCCACTTTGCTTCTGCGTCGGACCAGGAAAAACTGGAGCATTACTTTCTCCACTTTCTGCAGCCAGACAGTTTTTCATTAGACTCTGTGAACAGGGACTGTTGCTTTTAGTTATTTTTGACCATTGAAACAGTTCAAGATTCTCCATAGTCTCCATAGTTGCGTTCATTGTCCCTTCACGAGAATCTCCCTATCTGAAAAGTCCTTGGAGTACGTCGCTGAGCTTATGTCATTAAGCAAGTGGTAACCATGCTAGAAAGTTCCACCTGTGGAGAATTGACTGATGACACGAGGACAGGACATGATGATCTGAGGAGTCAAGGTAGGCCAGTTTGTGTTGTTTATTGCACCACTTTATTGCACTACTGCTTTATGCAATCTTGCCTGTTTTTTCCTCTCTCAATGTGCCTTTTTTGGCATTATTTTCAAATAAAAAATTTGCCAAAAACATTTTGAAAAAGGGGGTCATCTCATAATCATGGTGGTCTTATATTCAGGCCAATACAGTACTCTAATATTGGCCGTTCATCATGGGCTACCTGTTCACATGAGGGCAGATTTGAAGGTTTTGCTGGTAACATATAAAATACAGAATGGTTGTGCACCCCCTTATCTCATGGAACTGGTTGAGCCTTACGTGCCTGCACATGTTCTTGGGTTAAAGATTGCTGGCTCACTGTTTGTTTTGATTGTTTAGAAGAAGTAGGGGGGGGAGGGTGGACCTTACCTTATCATGACTCAACTTTGTGGAATAATCTGTCCGCCGACAGTCAAATTTGGTGGAAACATTCAAATCTAGACTATTTAATACCGTTTCTCGTTCAGCCTTGGTCACAACTGGATGCACGAATTGTGCGATCGTAGGTCCCCTGCGAATTGTGGGTGCCATGGAGGTCGTAGAGGTAGAAGACGGCGTCGGTAGAAAGGCGTACGTCTGCCTTGCAAGTCACAGGGGCTGTGGTAGAATCTACATTCTGAAATGTGCTCTTATGTTGAAAGGCACTCGGGCAGAGCACAACACGACAGGGGCCACGTGAGAAGTCCTTTCAAGCTGGGATGCTAATTGCAACGTGCGATTTCCGTGGAGATTGTATTCACTTCTTGAGTTTGTCTTGCTTCATGCATAAAGTTACATGCACTCCCCACTTACGAAGAGAATGGAACGCACGGCAAAGGTACGTCACACTTGCATCACTTTTGCGTCACACTTGCCACACACGCTCGTGATGACGCACTGACGGCTCCTTGCCAACTCCTTGTGGAGGGAGCAAGTTACATTTGTGCCTCGCTGTTCGCAGGGAAGTCGTAGAATTAGTTGGACATGTCCAACATCCGCCGTATGTGCTTACATGCTGTCTGTGGCCTCAATATTTCGCACATTGGCCTTGCGTGGCACATGAAATTCTGCATACAATTTGGACGCAGACAGGAGCCCATACAGCCGGTTGTGACCGAGGCTTCAGTTGGAATCTAGTTGTTTTTTTAATTTAGTATGCTGAGCCCTAGTCTGTCTGCTCTGTTGCTTTTTTTAAATTTGGATTTTAATTAGTTTGTGGCTAATTGGACAAACATTTTGTCCTTACTATGATGTTTTATGTATTTTTATGACTGTATGTTTCAATTGTTTTTGTCTTGTGCTTGTTGCTAATTTTATGGATGTTGTTAAAGGCGCAGTCACACCTCGGCGTTTGCGCCAACGTAGATGAACTTACTTGCATTCGTCGGTGATTGCTAGCCTCCAGTAGCCTGTGCTGGTCTTCGCTGGCCTTTGCCGATGAACCGCGACCGCGTCCAAAATTTTCAACATGTTTAAAATATTTTGGCGATTGCTGATGTACCTGTGGCTTCGTTGGAGACTGGTAGAGAAAGTTAATCTCTGCTACAACCAAGGCAGCCTTTGTTAGCTTCGTTAGCCTTGTTAGCATCCGGCAGCCGAAGTTATTGGTGCGATCGTCTATGCTGGGTGCTGCTTCGCCCTGCCTGCTCAGAATCACTGGACAGTGGTGTGTCGAACCCCTCTCCCGCACGTCCCGCTTGTTCTAATGGCTAAGGCCAGCCTCAGCTAGGCTCAAGGTGTGGGATGCCGTGCTGCATTTGAGATTCGCTAACAAACTCCGGGAACGTGATTTTCACCACTTTTCTCTCCCTTTCACCTTGTTCACCAGTCGCTGGGGTAAACGTCATAGTGTGACTGCACCTGAAGCACTTCGTGACATTTGTTTCAAAGTGCTATAGATGTAGGTCAGGTCAGGCCAGGTGTGGGAGCATGCACTGGTGCCACACGTTGCCGCATCCATGGCTGCCATCCATGGAACCACCTTGGGTCCTCGATGGCAACCACCCTGGCAGACAACCGGTCTATCCCCACCTCTCCAAAGTAACCATCTATCTGCTGCAGCCAGGTGAAACGTGGGCGTCCCCTTGGCCTTCTCCAGCCACTGGGGTCCTCAACAATCGTGCAATCTTGAAAAGTGAAAAGTTCACCAGTGAAATCATCTACTGATGTTTGTTTTGTATTGCTCGGGGTCACCACAGCGGAATCCTGTATGAAATGCACATGTAGATTTGGCATGTACATGCACGAGCCTGCTTTCAACGGCCCTATCTTCCCCTGAATGGAGGTAGATACTCCCTCAAATGATCTGCATATAAAACCTCTGTGTCTGTCAAGACAAATCCATTTTCACCCAGCAACATTCATAACATTCAAACATGCACACACAATTTAAAGTGTCAGTTAAAAATATGAGGGAAAAAAAGTGAGGAAGTCCTTCTTTTGTGCATGCACATTTGCATATGTAAAAGTCGCTGCTCGCTCGCATACAAACCCATAGCTGTGCAAGTGTGTGTTTCAACAGAATGAAAACAAAATAAGTGTAATAAAATTGCAGATCTCAGAAGGCCATGCATGAAGCAGATGGTGCATCTTGAAAAAAGTGAGAAGGAAAAGGTCACGGATGGACTTTAACCCTAACCCCTACGATGAATGTACTGCACATTGTCTTTGTTACTGAAAGCTGTGTTTTTCTTAAAGCTACAGTGTGTAGGATTTATGGATGTTTAAATGGAATATAGCATTCATAACATCTGTTCATTTGTGTATAATTACCTGCAACAACAAATCAATGTGTTTTCATAAGCTTATTATGAGTTCTTCATAGCTAATATGGGAGTAGCCCCCCCTCATGGAGGCTGCCATGTTGATACAGTAGCCCAAAAGGGACAGGCTTTCTCCGCCTTTTGCATTTTGTAGCACGGCTGGAAGACTGAAGAAAAAAGAAGAGGAATCAGTGGTTGCTCCCCTTTGATTATCACAAGAGGAGAATCCCCGTCGCCAAAGTAGCAAAAACGTGACTGGAAACGGCATAATGCAATCTGCAACTTCACCACTAGTGGACACTATATCATACACACTGTAGCTTTAAAATACAGGCTGGGAGCGACTGCAGTCCGAGCACGTTACATCCACAGATGTACGTGCGTGATCATCATACTCGGTCTGACAGAGGCTTCTCTGAGCACAACATACTCCAACTCCCTTCTTGTTGTTAATGCAGGCGTTGTGGAGAATTAGCTGGGAGCCGTACTAGATGGGGTCTCTGCACTGAGCGCCGTAACTAGTCTCAACTCATCCTCAACACTCCCCTGTCTCCACTCTCCCACTTACTCTCCTCTTTTAATAGGATTTTCTGCCTGTGTTGCTGAAGTGAGACACAATTAGCATACGGACGACGGCAGGCAGTGGGGGAAGAACGGAGGGAAAAAAAGGGGAAAATGATAGAGTTGAAAGAATGCATGTTCATAATCACAAATGACACTGTTTAATATAATTGGATGACTTATAGGCATGTCACACTGTTAGATTGCATTCATTTGGAAGCGTGTTGCTGCTTTATTGGTCTAGATGCAAGGTTGAAGAGTTCCATTACTGCCACTATCTGTTTTATCTGTCTCCACCTCCCCTGACACCACCTCAAAGACTCAATTCATAAAATGAGCTGTATAGCCGTATTTTTTTTAAAAACTGTTTATACTTTCTATATGCAAAACATAGTTTTATCTCTAATGACAAAGCTGAAGGGCTGGAAAAAATACGGGGCTTCAAAAATTTAGACAGGTTGCCAAGCTGACCCTCGAAACCAGCGGCTCTCCCCCTTGCGTACCTTGACGCCTGCGGGGAGATAGCGGGATATTTTCTGGAAATCAAGCTGGCAGAGGCTGCGTGGTGTGAAGCGGTGTGGAAAACCTCAGCAAAGCGGAAAAGTTTGCTGACTCAACCCAAAACGGCAAGCTGAAATTACCTTTGCATGGGCAAAAGGGAGCAATGAAGCCCGAGGATGCGGCGATGAAGTAATAAGGGCACGCAGATGAACAAACAAATATAATATATACAGCAACAAGCAAGGCTATGCGTAGCACCGGCCAATCAGCTGTGCATGCTGACTGCAACAGAAACATAAGCAAGCGCTTATTTGGCCGCTGTCTTACCGGCGCCTCTCCTTGCACAGGGTCCTTCTTGTTGACCGTGATCTCTCCTTTGCGGTTGGAGCGCTCCAGGTTGATGGTGTTCCAGACATTCATCTTGATTTTTGTTTTACTCCTGAATCAAACACATATTAGTCATATAGCGAGAAAGTCACTGTCGCTAGATACACCTGTGTTGACTATTAAACACTCATGTGAAGTCATACGTCAGCTTTTGATTGGTCACATGACCTTTGATCTTGGGTGATTTTGAAAGGTCAAACTCATTTAGAATAGCTATTTTGAGGTATTGGTTAGAGATACACCCATAGTTACTATTAAACATGAAGTCATATATCACCTTTCTATTGGTCATATGACCGTTGATCTTGGTTGACCTTTAACAGTCTCTTATAATGACTATTTTGAGGAACTTGTTAGAGATAATTAACAATTAGATTGGTGGACACGTATGCTGTAGCTGTGATTTATAAATATTACGAAAGTCCAACTTGACATGCACCTGACCAATTGCAATAAAGAGGAGGTAGATTTCATGCAATGCATGCACAGTCAACCTGCAATAAGCAGACGCTTTCCATTTCTTGACCACAGTCAAAACGATAAACATAATTCCTCCAAAAGTACACTTGTGCATTAGTGGTTAATGTTGCATCTTACATTGTGAGTTGTAAACAAAATAGTAATTGCCTGTATAACCTGTAATTGCTTTGAAGATCAGCTCAGACTGAGAAAGCAGGAGCGTAACTTTCCATAAAAAGCTCTGAATGAGGAACTACTTTTCCCAGGATTCTTCAAAGTAAGAACTATGCAGCTCCTTCAAGTAGTTCCTTTCTCATATTTACATTTAATATCAAGTGATGTTTGCGTCAGCGGATTCACAGCACACATTCGGGAGCAATAGCTGGAAGTGAAGGGTTTGTTTTCTTCGTTCTGCTTTGCGCTTTCATGAATATTCTAGTGTGGGAAAAGAGATGGAAATTGTGAACCTCAGAAGGACAAAAGGACGGGTTTTACTGGGACTGGGAGAAGCTTGCATCTTCCCAAACAACCGTGTTTTGATGGCCGCAATCCTACCAACAGTGGAGATTACGTATCTGGAATAGTAGCTACAAATGGTTCAGGCTTTGGCCGAGTTCCCGAAAAAGTTCCTTGCAGGAGAAAAAGCACTTTAAAGCCTCCCTCCCTCGAAAGACACTCTGATATACTAACCTGATGACAGCAGGTCCTTTGCCCAGGTCATAGCGGAACTCCAGAATCCCGTCGTTGAGGGCAAGAGAGATGAAGTCTCCTTTGCCGTCTGTTTTTTGGCCGTTGTAGAAGATCAAACCGTTGGAGTCGTTGGCCATGAGAACCACTGTCATGCTGACTTTCTGTCTGCGGACGTAATGCAAGCAGAGTCATTAAACAAATGGAACATCCAGAGATTCACAATTATAGACACAAAAGACAAAACAAAGAATGCCTGTTTGCCTTCTACATCCTTTTTGTCACACATGCCGCTCCTTCCGCATTGGAATATGAGCAGAGACGCTATATATTCCTCACGCTCAGGCTTCGCCAGCATGTTATTTGTGTAAAGCCTCATTGCAAATTCAGCTCAGACTTTAAGAGGACTGCTCTGCCTTTGGCACTGAACAGACTCAGCCTATGAAAACTCCATAACATCCGGTGTTCAGTAATACATACAAGACTTGTCTTTGTAAGTTACATTTCGAGACACGGGGACTTACTGCAGATCGTGCCCGTAGAGGTGCATCCCCTTCAGTTCCAGGTACGAGTCGCCATTGAATAATGGCATGTAAGCCCCTTTCTTCTCAGCCACTGAAAAACAAAGAGCCGATATTCATCCTCAGGTTCTGTTTTGGTTGCTGACAGAATTGAAATTCAGGGAAAGCCTGCACATCTTTGAGGGACCTGTCAGCATTATGGAATGAGATGGCTTTGTGCTTTCATAGCCTTTGGGATTAACACTTTTTTGAGGAATTTTCAAAAAAAAAAAAAAAAATCAAAAACCTTTATGTCAGACTGATTACACAGCCCATCACAGTCTAACAAAGAACCTTTGGAAGCATGTAGTATTTAACACCACAGTCGGGACCCATGAAATAATGCAGCCATTGTATTTTGGCAGGCCTTCTTTTGTTTAAACTCATGTCATTGCGGCGGGTCTATGTCTGGATGTCCCATTTCTGGCTGTCTGGAGTGATTAGGACAGGAACCATGCCATCCTTCTAACAAGTGGCATGACATTAAAAAAGGAAGCAGATCGCTGAAGTGTCACCTGAGGATATGTGTTTATGGTGCTCTTTGCAAAAACTACAATCATTCCGAAACACGTGCAGTGGCGCACACACACACACAAACGCACACATACCTATACAGCTGGCAAAAAGGATTTTATTTGTAATTAGCTGGGATTAGCTGAGACGAGGTACAATGAGGAAGAGAGAGTGAGATGAGAAAGCTAATTAGCTATTGTACAGACTGCTAATGATGATGGCACGCACCATAGAGAAGAGAGAGAGAAAAACAGTCTTCTGCACACAGCAAGGAATAGTGCACGAATCTGGAGCAACGCAGCTGCACAGAATGTATCGTCTCTGATGAGGGAGTGGGTCCGGTAAAGATGTCGCGTGTGATCATGGAATCTGCGATATTCCAAGGTTAAGCATGTGTAATCTTGGAATTCAGAAATCACGTGCTTGATCTTGAGGTCGCAAGAGGCGACATTCATCAAACCGAAAAACTAAATCGCACACGTTTATCTGTTGGCCAGAACTATTTGGCCGTTTGCGGAGCCAGAAGAAGGTACGTTACGTACCTGGTCACCGCGCACGGTCATTTAGATTTGAATATTGCGTACCTGGTGGCCGGTGCAATATTACCAAAGTTGTGTGTGTGCACGATCCTGGGGTATGCAATTCCTATAACTGACATTGTGTGCACGGTCACTGGAAAAATACCTGCCTGAAAATAGTAAAATGCCCGTTGCGTACCCGGTCACCGTGTATATATACACTAGAAATGGCAGAGTTTGCCTGGTGGTCAGGTGAGAAAATCACGTGATTCTGAGGCTTAAACACTTTCTCTGGTTCCACAGTATTTGTAATTATGCATGGCTATGATGAGTGTCATATATGCATTTTATACTTGAAATAGAAAAATGGAAAATGTGTTACATGACTGGGATTTGACGCCCTACCACTTACACCACAGCGTCTCACGCGCCACAATGGGTCATAGCTTGAATTGATCATACATGCCATGTACGAATGGCTATGGGACGATAATCCCAACCCAAACCCTAACCCTAACCCTATGGGATAACTAACACGGCTACGTACGGATACAATTTTGTGTTATCAATACGGCTAAGTATGAATAGAATTGCGTATTAGCAATATGCCTACATACAGATAGCCACTTTGTTTAAGTTATGACCTGGTGTGAACATGGCAGCCAGTTTTGTGGAAACTGACGAAACTGACGGTGTCACATGCTCCACTGCTGGCATGCCATTCATTGGGCACCTGCCACCGTGCACCAAACCATGTCACTGACTTTGTCGTACCAGGTCACCGGGCGTAATAGACTCTCTGTTATCTGTTATCTCAGGCTCACTTCAATAGTGATATATAGCTGTTAATACATGTTAATATTTTGGTTGGCCTAAAAAGGACATTATTAATAGATAAGGCTTATTGCATGATTTTGGAATTCCAAGATCACACAATATCTCGAAATCAAGCACGACAAAGATCATCTGTGGGGGGGATGAGTCTGCTTATAGGGATGAGGTGGAGCGGTTAACATTGTGGTGTAAGGATAACAACTTGCTCCTTAATATTGCCAAGACTAAGGAGTTCATTGTGCATTACAGGAAGAAGAGGACTGCCATTCAGCCATTAATCATAAACGGGGATTGCGTGGAGAGGGTCTCGGACTTCCGTTTTCTGGGAGTACACATGACGGAGGACCTGACCTGGGGCGCAAACACCGCTGAGCTGGTGAAGAAGGCTCAGCAGAGACTATACTTTTTGAGGGTCCCTCAAAAACTGCTGGTGGCCTTCTATCGCTGCTCTATAGAGAGCATCCTGACTTACTGTCTCTGTGTGTGGTTCTCCAGTTCCACAGCAGCACAGAGAAAAGCGCTCCAGGGGATCATTAAGGTCGCCCAGAAAATTGTCGGCAGTGTGGCAACTGTGCAATGCCTGTCATGTCAATATGGACCAACATCTCTGATGAATGTTTCCAACACCTTGTTGAATCTATGCCACGACGAATTAAGGCAGTTCTGAAGGCAAAAGGGGGTCCAACCTGGTACTAGCGAGGTGTACCTAATAAAGTGGCCGGTGAGTGTATGTGTTAGTGCACACAAAGACCCGGCGCTGACTGCTGTCTTTAAATATGAAATTCAATGATGTTCTTGTCTTTCGGCTGCCCCCAGTTGTTCAGGGGCG
>OMMV01187531.1:0-11189 GCA_900302635.1 Chatrabus melanurus | reverse complement strand
CCCCATGAACGAGGCTTTAAGCACCCTCATCTCTCCTGCTTTGCTTCTACAGTCAGTCTCCTTTGTGCTCATGCCGCGTTCATGGTATGTCGTAAAGTCGGAAATTACGAGCTCCAACTCGGCAAAAACGATTTGAACGTGTGGTTGGGTTTAATTTTTTTTTGCTTGGAATCTCAAGCGGAAATTCAGTGCTCCAATTTATCCGACTTGATGTCATAAGAAATACAGTCATAGTGTCCTCCGTCTTGACTGCTGAAACAGTAATATTACAGGTGCCATTTAATTACTTTTCACAAATTATTTACTTTTGTCTGTGATATGTTTTCATTCTTTATATATTAGTGAAGTTGCCAGCATTATAGCAATAATAATAATAATAATATAGCAATAATTGATATTGTCATTAAGTCCACTACAAATAGAAATACAATCATCTGAGACTTTTTCCATTTTGCTCACCTACAGCAAGCAGCTGTCTTCACTTATTAATGTGTTCCTTGTAATATGTTACTGCGTGCATCCATATTGTTGTCTGAGTTTATCAATTGAATGCACGCTTTTCAGAATGAGTTTTTACGAGTTTACCGTCATCATGAATGCAGCATCAGTCACTGTGTGCATGAGTGGGCTGACGTGACAGACGTGAAAGTGAATGATCTGCACATGTGCTCACATATATAAAGAAATATTTTGAATTATACCATGTTAAAATGCAGTAGACCATGTGAGTAGGCTACTGAGTACAGATTAGGAGAATAATTTGGCAGAATGTGAAGGTAACGTGACGACATCATAAATGTGCAAATCAGCGCATGCCGTCATTTAGCGACATTTAGCGACTTTATGAGCAGACTTTAGCTACTTTCTATTGGGCACAGTTGCCAACACTGGGTCTTAGACATGCTCAGGCATGTCTAGTCAGGTGAGGTGCTGGCAGACAGGCTATAAAAGTTGCTCTCATTTACAGATGGTGTTCAGACGCATGATGACCCATATGTTCTTCAGACCATAGCACAGTGAGTATACTAAATTGGATTTAGTTGATTTAGTTGAACTAACACAATGATTTAGCAACATTTTGCAATTAAACACAATGTGATTTAGTGCAATTAAAGTAGATGTTTATTTTAATATTTTTCCCCAAATTCCTATAAGAAATACAAATCTAAAATTATTGTGTTCAGAAAAAAGAATTGTCCAGTGTAATTTGACTGAATTGTGCTAGCAGGAATCAGCCATAGATAGTAGTCAGTTATCAAAGCAGCCTGGTACACTTAGTAATTGATTTCTTTATTTTTACAAAAGGCATAGTTGGATTTGGTTAAGCTTTTTGCTTCAATAAATAAAGCAATCATTTAAAACAAACTTTGTGTTTATTCAGGTTGCCTTGCTTTTATGTTAATTTTTCCTGACAAAATCTCAAACAATTTAAACCGAGACCTACAAAAATAGAAGAAATCAGGTGGGCGACAAATACTTTTCACAACCCCGTATTTTGTCATTTTGAAAGATTTGCTGTCAACCATTTCCAGCGATGGATATACAACAGCAGCTTGCACCTTTTGTATTTTATTGGTTAATTCTGTCATTTCAACATGACTGCACAGCAAATAAAGACATTTTTAATATCTGTCGGGCTCATTCAGATGGAAAACAGCGTTTCATTGAAAATAAGCTTGCCAATGTTAATACAGTCATAGTCCCTGGCTGAAAAGACGGATGTAGTGCTTTGCAAAATTGTATCCAATAACACCCAGAAATGAGCCAATTAATCTTATTTTAATGTGGGGTGATTCTTGCCATATTATGGTAAGCACAAACTTTTTTTTTTTTTTTAATTTTCCTTTCTTGTTTGCTGATTTGCCGCACAGACAATGCAGTCGGTTGGGACTGACATCACCTGTGGTGCTTGTCCTCCTGGGTAATCAAGCTATGGTCTTTGTGAAGCACCAAAGGAGCATTTTTCCCAAAAGACTTCTCTGAATGATTCATAATAAGGCAGTAAATTAGGGCGGGATCCATAAAGAGACATTTTGCTCTCTCTGAATATGCGATTCTCTCTGTCGTTTGCCACACCGTTATTATTAGGAGCCATTGGGAACAACATTAATTGCACTCATTGGGAGAGAGGCCGACAGTCTTGCGAAGCTTTTGAAATTGCTTGTACACTCAAAGATTTTTAATGATCACCCCCCAACTCCCCCGCGTAGCTAACTACCCCATAATATAAGAAGCAGTTTTGTATGCGAACAACAAATCAGTCCACACATGATAAAATGGGGAAAACAGATCAATTCAAGGTTGATGTTGCTCAACAGTGATTTACAACCCCAAATCAGAAAACATTGGGACGATATGGAAAATGTAAATAAAAAACAGACAAAAAAATGCAGTGATCCTTACATTTACTTTGACTTCTATTTCATTGCAGAAAGTATGGACCCAAGATATTTCATATTTTGTGCGATCAACTTCATTTCATTTGTTAATATACATCCATTCCTGCATTTAAGGCCTGCAACACATTCCAAAAAAGTTGGAACAGCAGCACTACAATCATTAAGAAATACAAACAATATGGTGCTGTGTGGTAAATCAGTGTCAAGTAGGCAGCTCTTAAAAAATTGAGTGACCATGTTGGAAGGAGACTAGTGGGGGAAGCCACCAAGACAACTCTGAAGCAGTTATAAGCTTCTGTGGTTGTGGTTTCCTGTTTTATAACTCCACTCCAACATGAAGCTGTGAATGGGGATGTAACATGCAAATGTTGCACCATTCCCAGTTTCTCCACTCACATCCACAGAAGCCTATAATTCTTTCACAGTTGTGTGGGTGTGTTGGTGGCTTCCCTCACTAATCTTCTTCCAGCATGGCCTACGTGACACAGATTACTTGTCTCAAGAAAACTGGTTGTAAATGTGATGATTTAATCCTTATATTTAGAATAAATTGCCTCCGTCCCAACTTTTTTGGAATGTGTTCCATGTCTTAAATGCAGGAATGGATTTATATTAACAAATGAAATTAAGTTCAAATATCTTGGGTTCATACTGTCTGCAATGAATTTGAAGTCAAAGTAAATGTAAGGGTCACTGTGTTTTGTCTTTTTGTTTGCATTTTCCATATCATCCCAACTTTTTTCTGATTTGGGGTTGCACTATTGGAATGGAACATCCCAGTGGCATGGTGACATTGTATCGACATTGTTTTCTGGTTGTATTACATTGTGACGTCAAACAACATAATATCGACATCACTCCAACGATGATCTCCCAATGTTGTAATGTCAGAATATGACATTGATACGTCATTGAAATGTGGTTAGATTCCTGACCTGTATTTTGATCTATTTTTAATTTCTGTCACAAACCCGTGATTATAACATTTATTATAATAAGTTGAATATTATACTGAATATCTGTGCAACCATTCCAATCTGTGCACACCTGATCCCATCATATCTCAGAAGTTAAGGAGAGTAGTTCCTGATTAACACTTGACTGAGAGACCAATCAGGAACATAAGGGGTGGTGTGCATGTTTCTTGATGTAGACTTGGAGTTGCGGCAGGAAGGGCATCTGTTGTAAAACTTGTGCTACATCTTCTTGTGGTTCTGTACTGGATCCAATGTGGCAACCGGGGCAAACCAAAAAATAAAAATAAAAAATGATATTGAATATCTATATGTTGATCCAATTGATCAACATAGATATTGATCCAATCCAACATATTTTCGACATTGATTCAATGTCATATTTCAACACTGGATCATCGTCATTTGCCTGCTGGGATTTTACCAATATTTTCATTATTTTAAAAAAATCTAATGAATACAGTCACTTAAAGGCCCTTTGGGGTCACTGAAAGTATTTACTACACATTTATATGTGGAAAATCCTTTGTAGCTTGATCAATATATGCATCAGCTTCAGTCTTGTAAAAGCACTTTTCTGTTGTTTTAACTAGAAAGCATTCATTAGGCCGACCATCCTCCTGGTGACCTTCACACTCTTTAAAAATTGCAGTAATTGTAAAGCTCAAACTGACTTTTCTGCCCTGAGGAAACCACTAAAAATCCCCTTCCTGGTCTCTCTGCTAAACAACACCAGCACAAATGCATGCATCAATTAGTGTAAGAATGTCCCTGAAATACAAAACAGCCCCGGCACTTTAAACCATAGGGTAGGTGTGCATGTATTATTGGTAGCATTGCTGCAGCCCACAGGAGACAATGTGATGATAATTAGCACAGGAGTTTGGGATCTAAATAATCCAAATTACTACTCCAACATGAAAATTGATGAGACGGAATTTTTAAAGGACATTTTATTGTGGAGTGTTTGGACCTTGGCAGAGACATGGATTCTAATCCCCCCGCGTTTCAGTCAACAACAAAATAAATAAATAAACGGATAAAGTGAAGTGATTCTAAAAACAACCTTAACCCTTGCATTCTGAGTAGCACACATGTAATTTATCCTGAAATTGGACCGTTTTATTGCAATTTCACCTCCCTTTGTTTTCCGGAGACATGTTTTTTAAAGGAATCAAAGATAATTGCACGGTGCTGGCCTTTGCTGCCCCTGTAACTGCAAGATGCGTCTTAATGGGAGAAAGAATGCAGTTTAAAAAAAGGAAAAAAAGTCAATACCTATCTGCTGTGGACTTGGTTTTCAAACAGAGTCATAATACATCTAATCACAGCGGCAATGCATCAGTAATGGCATGATTTAGAGTGAGAGGTAACTGCTGAGATGTCCAAATAAACCTGAAACTGGTGAAATCAAATGTGATTTTTATTTTATTTTAACAGCAATCTAATGTAACCACAAGGGAAAACTTGAAAATTAAGCACAACTTCTTCAATGCACACACACTGTTAATGATGGCAGCAAATCACTTGCCATGTAAAATGACATTTACTGGGCATTATGATTATATATGTTTTTCTATTACTGACAACATTGTTTAGAAAATACTTCATTTATGTCAACTATTATCATAAAAAATGAAAGCATAAAACAAATGTTAGCTTGTTTTTAATGTGGGGTGGTATAAATGCATGTCATCTTTTTCAGGATGGCTTTGTCTTCCTTTTGTATGTTAGATTTTTTTCTGTCACTAAAGTTCAAAATATGAATCCTGTATCATATTACAATCTGAGCCACATTTGTCTGTTTGTTCACCTTCTCCTCCCACGTCCTTGCTGACTAGCCAGGCTGATTTCTCCCAAACTGTAATGGCACGGAAAGAGGCTCCCAATGCAGAGAACCACAACAAAGGTAGGTAAAAGCTAGTTCATTTGCAACAGTTACAGCAGGCAGTGTCAAAGCACTCAAAAGTAACTGTCCACAAACTTAGTAATTTGGGAGACTTGGATGCTAACCAGTGACCTAAGGTGATGACTGGATGTAATAGTACTACATGTCATCTAGGTACACAAACACAAAAACGTTTTGCATGTCACTGAGAACATTGTTAACCAGGTTTTGGAAGACATTGGGGTGTTAGACAGGCCAAAGGGCATAACTAAGTACTCATAGTGCATGCTGGGGGTGTTAAAGGCGGTCTTCCTTTCATCACTCTCTATGATTCGTACCGGATGGTATGCGTGCCGCAAATCCAACTTTGAACTACTTCAAGAAGCGAAGATATTTACAAAAGCAGATGACATCAAAGGCAAAGGGTACCTGATTTTGACAGTTATATGTTTCAAACCTCTATAATCGATGCAAGAGCTGAGGGTCTTGTCTTTCTTTTCCATGAAGAAGAACCTGGTTCCAGCTGGTGAAGAGGATGATTGCAACCGCCAACCCCTCCTGCATGTACGTGTTCATTGCCTGGAGCTCGGGTCCTGACAGAGAGTACAGTCGGCCCCTGGGAGGAGTTGCCCCCAGGAGGAGGTCTATAGAGCAATCATACGGACGATGTGGAGGCAAGGACGTACCTCTGCTCTTACTGAACACCTCCTGCAGGTCCATGTACTCCTCCAGAATGCCCGTGACGTCAGGAGGTGTGACTGCTGACTGCTGCGGTCCACTCTGTGAATCACAGCTAATATAGACTGATCTACACCTTGTCGACCAATTGCAAATAGTACTGTTAGACCATTCTTTAAGTGGGTCATGGACCCAAACAATGGATAACCAAGAACTAGTGGGTTAACAGGTGTACACATTACATGGAATTGAAGAAATTCAGAATGGTTACCTGGCATGATAAGATGAAGGAGAGCAGTCCGGTGAGTTACGACCACCAGCAGCCAGCCGTCCAGAGAGTTCACCCGGAGGAGCTCTCCGAGGTGCTTGTGGAACACTTGAGTGGCAACCTCTTTATCTATGACATTTTTTATCAGCACCAGAGTCAATAAATATACTGAGATCCACTAATCTGGAAGGGGTGTGGAGAGTAGCAGTAATGATGGGTCGAAATATGGAGGATTTCGTGGAGGTATGGCTCATTATGCATCCTCCGCTCAATGATGAGTCTGGCCTTTTTAGCGGACATCCCACGATGAAGTGGCTGGAGGAGCCCCAGTAGATGTATTAACATATTTCGCTGGCACTCCTCTGGGGGAAGATGCGTTTGCTCCTTGGAATAAAGTGGAGCAGGTGGAGGCTGCTTAGCCAGATCGACGGAAGGAGCTGGAGATGGTCCTGGAATGTGCGAGCATCACCAGTGGCCAGGAGTGGAGCGCAGGCATTCAATTTTATGTTTATGAAAATGCTGATCTATTTTTGTAGCTAGTGCCACCAGTTCATCGAAGCTTGATGGCAGGTCGAGTGGAGCGAGATGGTCCTTTATCTAGTCTGAGAGGCCCTTGACGAAGGAATCACTGAGAGTGGAGGAGTTCCAGCCACTGTCCTCGGCCAAGGTCCAGAACTTTATGGCAGAATCAAGCACTTGTCCGAATCCTTGGGACAGCGACAGCAGGCCCCTAACTGCCTCTCAACCAACCGGGTGCTTCACTCTTGAAGACTTTCCTTATCACCTGGTATGTGCTGATTGGCAGATGAAAGACCACCAGTCCCACTCCACCACCGTCCACTCCCTGGCTCGGCCTGTTAGGTGTGTAATAATTAAGGCAACCTGGTAGGCATCCTTCGGATATGAACTGAGCTGGAGGCTGAAGGTCATTTGGCACAAGGACAGGAAGGACTGGCAGGTCTCCGGATCACCATCGTAGGGCTCGATAGGTGTCCGGCAAGGTTCTGCATAGGATGTAGGATTTAACCCTCTGCTGGCAACTACTCCCTGGGACATCGGCATTGACATAAACTGAGGAGCTGAACGTGTTCCTTCTGGAGTTGACTGCTGCCCAGTCAGCAGTTCTAAACATTTTATTGTGCTTTCTTGAGACATTTGAAATGAGTGGAACATGTCATGCAGGCTGATCAGCTGTTGCGTCTGTGCATGTATCTTCTGTGCCTGTGCGTTCAGGACACCACCAAATACTGATTTCCCTGTGGGGTCCGTCATGGCCAGATTGTATTGTAACGGCATGGATAGAGGACCCCAACACAGAGAACCAAAACAAAGGTAGGTAAAAGCTGGTTTATTTACAATAGTTCCAGCAGGCAAACCACTCAAAAGGAACAGTCCACAAACTTTGACAGTCTTAAGCGTGGCAGACAATAGGCTTGTTCATTTACTCAGGCAGAGGTCAGGGACATAGGAGATCAGGCCAACCGGCAACAGTGTCTTGAATGGCAGCGGCGGAAGCATTATCCACAAACACAAGCACAGGTTCAGTGCACAGAGACCAGGTGACCAAATCCAGAATCAACAGGCAAGGCTCAGTAAACACAGAACGGGAGTGTGGGTCGATAACACAAAGGCAAACACTGGGAAATAACGTGAGAGAGCAGGCATGAAGCCAGACAATCTGCGGAGGAGGCAACACATTGTGAGTGGTTATAAAGGCTCGCAAACAATTAATCACGGAAGTGCAGAAACAAGTGAAACAGGATACCAGCAACAGGAAGTAAAGCTACACAGAGTGAACACAGAAGAGATGTCAGAGTAACAGCACAGGAGGTAATCAAATATGTTGGAGAATCACCAGAGAACATGGAGATAATCTAACATGTAGGAGAATATTACTAGAGATCGCAAAGAAAACTAACATGTAGGAGAATCACTAGAAATCACAAGGAGAATTAAAATGTAGGACAATCACTAGAGAGCAATGAAACCACATGGAATAATAATACAAGGGAGAATAATTTCAGAAACCGAATAACCCAGAATCCATAATCAAACACCTGGAGTCTCATTTATAAAATAGTGCATAGGATTCAAATTAAAAGTATATGTATGCACAAAAGCCTCAAAAAAAAAAAATCAGATTCATAAAACCGTTTATACGCACACCTGCAAGCATTTTTTCTCTTTTTAAATCACATTCCACCTGGAATTGTGTGCATGTGAATCAGCCTTGTATTCCACCCTCTACACATCCACATTCAATCATAAATGGTCAATGTAAAACACATCATAAATTTTAATCCTACAAATTAAGCCAGATAAACATTTATTTATTATGGCAACCGAGAGGAAGTGCAAGAAAAGAAACTTTTTTTGAAACAGTAATGGAGGTGCTTGTGGGTGAGGTGGAGACTAGTCAAACCATTTTGTTTGGTGGTTACAGCAGTGGAGTGACAAAAAAAAATAAAAAAATGCTGCGAGTGGCAACACGTTGCAGATGCCCTTAATGTAATCAGACTGATTGCTTCACACCTTGTCCAAATGATTGCAATAATCCAGTCCTGTCCACCACTAATATATTTACATTTTAACAGCTGCAGTGCGAGACAGCGCTGATGAAATTTTGAAAGTGTAGTTTGATTTAACACCCTATATCAAGGTGTGGATAATTATTAGTCAGCTTCTTTACCTCAGGCAAAATGGTCCAAAAAAGAGATTTAATAGACACTGAAAAGTCAAAAATTGCAAAATGCCTTTCAGAGGGATGCAACACTCTTGAAACAGCTAAGCTATTGAGGTGTGACCACCAAACAATCAAATGTGTTGTTGCAAATAGTCAACAGCGGTACAAGAAAGGCGTGGAGAAGAAAAGATGCAAAGTAACTGCAAAAGACTTGAGAAGAATTAAACATGACACTATCAGGAACCCATTATCCTCTACTGCCACCATATTAAGGAACTGCAACCTACCTGGAGTGTCCAGAAGTATAAGGTGTTCAGTGCTCAGAGACATGGCCAAGGTAAGGAAGGCTGAAACATGACCACCACTGAGCAAGACTCACAAGATGAAGCATCACGATTGGGCCAAGAAATATCTTTAAAAGCTTTTATGGACAGATGAAATGAGAGTGACTCTTGATGGACCAGATGGATGGGCCCGTGGATGGATCACTGATGGACACACAGCACCACTTCAAGTCAGGTGGAGGAGGGGTACTGGTATGGGCTGCTATTGTTAAAGATGAGCTAGTTGGACCTTTTTTGGGTTGAAGATGGACTTAAAATCAACTCGCAAATCTACTAGTCCATGAGCTACTTTTCAAAAAAGCCCTATTTCTGGAGTTTGTAGCACCCCTGTGGGTACAAAGGTTTATTGGTACCAAATGAAAGCTTAGACCTTCTAGATTACAAATCAGCTTGTTTCCACTTCAGGTTGTCTAGTATAAGGGGTGGAAACAGCTCATGAAGTGGGATACCCTCTGGAAAAAATGATGAAAATAACGATTGCTAAAAAATTTAGGGGGTACATCTTGTTTGTGCCTACTTTGAAAGGAGAGTCATTTAATAATATGCATAATATATATATACCAAATGAAAGCTCATCAAGTGCCCTTTCCAGTGATACCAATTAAATGTTTATTCATATTAAATACCATTGCAAATAAGCAGAAAAGACATTGATCAAAATTACAAATGTGCCGTTTTCACAATAAACTAAATAGTTCCTGCGAAAGTTTATCGAGAGTAACCATTTTGTATTCAAACAAAGTATTATCAAAGTATGCATGGATATATTCCTCAAACACTTATTCTGACTAAATACCACCAAAATATCACCATTCATGTGCCTGAAATGAAATTATGCTGAGAGACAAGGTTTTCAAAACTATCATTGACCAAAATATCAAATCCATTTTAAATTTTTACAAGAAATCTGTTATGGCTTTTCACAAGTCACAATAGTCCAATTTTTTTAAATATATACATCAACAATGATGACAATTGACTGTTTTTATAATAAGATATAATTCTGAATAGTTTGAATACACAATGGTTACTCTAGATAAACTTTCACAGCAACTATTCAGTTCATTGTGAAAACAGCACGTTTGTAATTTTGATCGTCTTTTCTACTGACTGGTGATGGTACTGAATTTGAACAAACATTCATTCTGTATCACTGGCACTTGATGAGCTTTCATTTGGTATATATGTTATGCATATTATTAAATGACTCTTTTCAAAGTAGGCACAAAATAGATGTTCCCCCCTAAATTTTTATCAATCACTATTTTCACCATTTTCCTGGCGGATATCCCACTTCATGAACTGTTTCCACCCCTTATACTAGACAACCTGAAGTGGAAACAAGCTACTACGTAATCTAGAAGGTTTAAGCTTTCATTTGGTACCAATTGTTATGTCCTGTCATTTTGTCCTGTGCCCTCTGTGTTCGGTGTTTAGATTTTTGATCACTCTGTATTGTTTTTATGATTTCTCCAGTCTTGAGTTCCCTTCTAGTTTTCTTCATTCATGTTTAAGTTTCTTTATGCATTAAGTATTTTCAGTTTACCTTCATGTCATCCTGTTCTGAGTTTGGTTCTGCACTTAGGAAGTGTTCACAGTGTCTGTCACTTGTCTCTGTGGTCTTGTGTGTGTCTCTCACCCCACACCTGAATTCACTGGTAATCACAGCACCTGTGTCTTGTCTGTTCATTATCTGTTCACTATTTAGTTGGTCACAGTTCAGAGTTCCTTTGCTGGTTCTTTCAGTTTGTCAGTCTGTACTGCACAGTGTATTTGTCCTGTTCATCGATGATTCCTGGTTAGTGTAGTGTTTTCAGTTTATGTGGTCTATTGTTTGTCTGTTTAAACCCCGGTGAGTACGTTCTCCTCTGTTTTGTCTGAGTCTGGTTCCCTGTTTGTCTGTGTACGTTCTCTGGTTGTGTCGCTGTCCGTGGTCCTGTTCCTGGCCGGTGTCA
>OMMV01187525.1:0-13794 GCA_900302635.1 Chatrabus melanurus | reverse complement strand
TGGTCCCCTCAAAACTAACTATGCACCTATTTCTGCCATTTGTCAACCAATTTAGGTAACGTTAGATTCATTTTGTAGGATTATAGGCATACTGATGATTGATTGTACTTTTGGAGCAAATTTTTAGAGTCTTACCCCCCTTTCTGGGGGAGGGGGGGTCATCTCCATTTTGCCCCCTCAAAACTAACCATATCCCTATTTTTGCCATATGTTAACCAAATTTCATAATGTTAGAGTCATTTTGTAGGTTTTTAAGGATACCGAGTTGATTAATTATACTTTCAGAGCAAATTTTCAGACCCAAAGCCTACAAAACAACTTTAACATTATGAAGATTGGTTAACAAATGGCAAAAATAGGGGCAAAGTTAGTTTTGAGGGGGCAAAACGGAAGTGACCCCCCCCCCCCCGGGGGGGGGGGGTCTGAAAATTTGAACCCCATCATTTTCTGATTGTCTGGTCCCTATTGAAGCCAAAACAGCAAAAAAAAAAAAAATTTCAGCACAAAAAATCCTATGGAAGCTGTTTTCTTGACCTTATCGTGCCACACTATAATAATAATTTTATTATTTTGCTGTCTTTCTCCTCATCTTCCTCCCCCTTATCACCTGTTTGTGAATTCGCCTGCTTCTGTTTAACAGTTTGATGAATGTGTAAATATATACGTATGGAAACGTCTTTGTTGTATTGTGAGCATGTGAGTCCGTTTAGGATGGTGAACAGTTCACTCGGAATCTGATGTTGGCCACATTATAAAAAATAATGTGAACAGGCAAACAAAAAAAAATTGGATCTGAGCAGTAAATCAGAATTGAGCATTAAGGCCTGCAGTTTGAACGCAGCCTTAGTCCTCTTAGCACAGTGGTGGTATAATAGAAGCGGCCATGGCTATTTGTTAATGTTCTGATGTGAAATAATTTTATTTTGGTCTTTGTCAAAAAATATCAGTTTACAGGAACACACTTTGAATAATAAAGGTTCATGCTTAAATTTTTTTTTATTTTTTATCTCACAACTGGTACAAGACAAAAATATACAGACACACGTAAGCAGCAGGATAATGCTACCATTGGAACTAATAACTGGAAGGGCACTCAGAGAGTACGCACTGTATCTACACCAAGGGCCAACACCATTATTTCCTCTGCCAATCAACAGAGCATGGTCAGAATTTTTTTCACATATCCACTAAGCCTGTATGTGCTTACACTCTGTATTCTGATGTTGGTTCAAGTTAAACTGCGGAACCCGTTTGCTTCAATACATTTAAGTCCAATAATTCAAACTTTGAAAATTGTGCTAATTAAGCAAAATAAACTTGAATTGTTAAATTTACTAATTCCACTCAATGTATTGAAGTTAACAGTTTGAAGTATTTTGCAGTCATATATAACATTCACTCAGCTCATTTTTAAACATTTATTGTGCTCAGGAATACCCCACCCCCAGTAATATACATACCCTGCCTATATACTAGTGTAGTAGTCACTAAACCTCAAGTCTCCAGTGTTCGAGACCGGGTTCAAATCATTAAAGAAGAGTACGAGTGAAGTCCCGATGACCTGAGTCTGAGTCCTCAAGATTGAATCTTGAGTTGAATTGTTAGACACGCTCCATTGGTTCACTCTGACACAAATGACACAGCTGTTACCTTTTTGAATGTCAAATATCTCAAATACGCATGCTACTTAAAAGTGAACAGTGTGAATTTCTGACTTCCTGAACAATTAAAAAAAAATATGATTTCAGACATTTAGTTAATGTTCAGAACATGATGCTGCTGCATTCTACGATCCTGTCCTCCTATCCCCACTGTGATTTCTGTCTGTGGTTTTGCTGCTGGAATCGTCACAGATCGCTTTATGCACAGAGAACGGGTCACATTAGCAGTGAGCACAATGCACGTTAAACTCTGAGATAAGGATCCGTGTGTGTATGTTGCGGATGAATTCCAACATGGTGCGCTTATAAAATTAATTAATCGATATATGTTCAGCTGCCTGTCACCACAAAACCATGACACGGTTCACATCAAAGAATCACAATTTTTTTATGACACTTTTGCCTTCATGTGAAAATATCTTTGTAGTAACCAACATTCATCATTCTTGACAACAGTAATTAGTGGTTTTATTTGCGTAAAAATAATCAGTGCAGCCCTGCAATTCACCTGTGAACAGCAACAAATTCAGCATCAAGAGATTTAACATTCTTCACGAAACAAGCATAAAGTACAACATTACCTCCTTAAATATGCACCATGTTAAGGAAGTGATTTTTTTTCTTTCATCATCGAGGAGGCAGCAATGGTCTGAGCCATGAAATTATCACCTAATGCCTCTTATTGAGAACACTGCATTAGCTATCAATATCTTATGCCTAGTTATGGTGTTTTACAAAAAAAAACAAGTCCTCATCTCCAACTTCTGAGGCTGACTGCAGTCAAACCTCAAGTCCATGTCTGAGTCATCAGTGCTCAAGTCCATGTCAAGTCACGAGGCCCTACAGTCAGGACTCAAGTTGACCTTGAGCACAAGGCTCGGAGTAGAGTACTACAAGTCTGCTTTATGTTTTCTCTTTATATTACTTCTGTGTAGGAGCAATGTGCTGGTCACAATTTTGGGCAAGGTCTTTACAGCCAGAGGCTCTGGCACTAACCCTTTCCTTTTTTTCATTGGGGGAGCCATTTGGGATTTTGTCTGCTTCTGCTGTAACATACAGAAATAATCAAAAATTGATCCCTGACCTCTTAGTTTCTGAACAACCTACACCACCACCTGAGCTATGGTTGCTATGCTATATTCCTTGTTATTTAAATGCAGGATTCAGTATGTTCTGTTTCTGCGACTGTAATTTAGAAAAGGAAGTAAATTACATTTAATGACAATTGACAAAACAGGTGGGCGGCACGGTGGCTTAGTTGTTAGCACTGTTGCCTCACAGCGAGAAGGTCCCAGGTTTGCTTCTGACCTGGTCCTTTCTGTGTGGCATTTGCATGTTCTCCCCGTGTTTGCATGGGCTCCCTCCAGGTGCTCCGGATTCCTCTCACTTCCAAAGACATGCAGGTTAGGTGAATTGGTGACTCTAAATTGACCGCAGGTGTGAGTGTGAATGTGCTTGTCTGTCGGTATGTGGCCCTACGATGGACTAGCGACCTGTCTCCAATGACTGCCGGGATACGCTCCAGCTCACCCGTGACCCTTAATTGGAATAAGCGGGTATAGAAAATGAACGAATGAATGAAAAACACGTAGATTAAATAAATAGGGACACACTGGAAATCTTGAAACACCTGGCTGCAGCAGATTCGTGGTTACTTTTGTGATATAAGGATGGATCACAGATCTGCCTTCATGGTTGCCAGTTATGACACAAAGAAGCGCAATTTTCCTCAAGTCAGTTGGTGGATGCGACATGTGCAGCACTGCTGCATGCTCAAAAATCTGATCTGACCTAATACCCCAAAGTCCAGTATGTGTCCATCACTTGAGAAATATAAGAAATGATTTTCCCTTCCCTAAGCATATATGATATTGTGTAACAGAAGCCAAATTTAACCCACCCATCGCATATATTTCATATTTCAGTCAGATATAATGGTAGTGAGAAGAAAAAGAGAATAGAAAAAAAGGGCTGGGGGGTGGGGGATCATTTTCACATAAACTGTGGCAAAGCTCTTTGTTAACAGAAGGATATTTATAATATATACAAATTAACTGTCTGAATCCTACTCTATATAGGTCAACATAAAGTATGTGTGTGTATATGTAACACACACACAGAGTTCACATTTTTTTCCACTGCTGCATTATTTTGGACATACCTGTTAACAAAATATGATTCCAGGCTTTGAAAGCTAGCACATATATTAACCTTGACATGAAATGAAGTCTCACAAGGATGGAGTATTTTAGCAACCAGTGCAGTTAATAATTAGGAACTGCTGTGAGAACCACAAGCAGGTGCAGGAGTAATGAAGTAATGAACAGAAGCAGGAAGTGTCATTAATTTACAGTATCCCGTGTAGTGTTCCCCAAAGGTTTTACTTCATTAAGGGAGGATGTGACCTTATTGATAGTGTTTGAGAGTATAACAATTGTGGTTTCTTTGGCGCCTTTTGTACAGCCCATTAACACTTCCAACATTAGGCATGTCTGCAAGTCAGGAGGAACCATAATTAATAAACCATGTGATGGAGGCTTCCTCAGTAAAATGATTTTTCTTGCTTTCATACTGCATGGAAAGAGTGTGCACTGATGTCTCTGCATTGAGATTTTTACTGAGTACTGTTGGACCTTTGTAGGTTTCCACTAAGTTTACCCTCCACTGATCTGCAAAATCAGGGAAGTGTACCACTTGCAAGTGTTTGTGTATAACAGAAATGTCTGTGCAAAGTTGAACACCACAGGGAGACATAAAAATTTACATTTTACTCCTGAAGAGAAGGCCTAAGATGGTTGTACATTGCATCACATAGTTGTGCAAAGCTTCCACCTCCTCCCCTTCAGCCACATTAATGCCAAACACCACAGACCATTTGCTACAATTTATTTATGATCCAATTAACCCACATTTGCCAACGTGGTAACATGCGGGAGCATGTTACCACGTTGGCAAATGTCCCGCTTGTTCTAATGGAGCACTGGCAACGCCTGCCTCTGCTGGCCTCCACTAGCATCACGTTGTGGAATGCCGTGCTGCATTTGAAGTTCGCTACCAAAATCCGGGAACGTGATTTTTGCTGACCTTTAGCCACCTTTCTCTCCCTTTCACCGCGTTCACCAAACGCTGAGATAAACATCATAGTGTGACTGGGCCTTAAGTTACTAAAATTTATGTAGCACCTTTCAAAAACAAAATCACAAAGTGCTTTACAAATTAAAAATAGATTAATACAGAAATTAAAACACAACAGAAAGTAAAACTAATTAAAAACAAGCCTGTGCAGATGGGTCTTTAGCTTCATTTAAAAAGTTTCAATAGTGTCCACAAATCTCAGATGCATTTCACAGTTTGGGAGCCGCAACCTAAAAAGTACAGTCTCCTTTGGTTTTCAGCTTAAACCAAGGAACCATTAACTGGTCTGGTGAGAGGACCTCAGAGACCTGCTTGTTAAATATGGATGCAGAAGTTCAATGATATAGAGAGATATTTGACCATGCAGGGCTCTGAAAGTGATCACCAAAAGTTTAAATTGAAGTCTAAACTTTATGAGGAGTAGTGAGAAGACAAAATTAGTATCTCATGAGACCTCTTAGAGAACCTCGCAAGAAGCCTCGCAGCCACATTCTAGACCATTTGTAAATGATACAGAGAGGACTTACTGAGGCAGAAGAACAGTGAATTACAATAATCCATATTTGACGAAATGAATGCATCAATGATCATTTCCAATTCAGATCAAGATGCAATGTGACTGAGGCAGGCAATTTTCTGTAAATGGAAAAAAAAAAGTTTGTATAAGATAACTACATGGTTATCAAAGCTGTGAGCCTGGTCAAATGTAACAGCCAGATTTCTAACTGTCAAATGAACTAATGACGTCACAGAGCCAAGATTCTCAATCACTATGGGAACAAAATTGTCTGGGGCACAAACAACAACTTCAGGTTTCCCTGTAGTAAGTGACAGGTAATTCGCAGCCATCCAGAAAGATAGATCATTTAGCTACATTCTGAGGTGTAAATTAGATTAGACTCTAGAAAAGATTAGATTTCTTTATTGTCATAGTACAAACATACAACAAAATTCAGGTGCACTCAAGTACCAGGCTACAATAAAAAATAAAAAAAACTAGATCATAATTATATAGAGAATAAATAATTAAAAAAATTCACTCATACTTACATTCCACACATCAAACCATATATCATACACTCAGTGCCAATGTAGACAGTTAAAAGAAAATAGGCTAAAAAGTCCATGGGCCATAATGCTCTTAAAGTGCTATCTGCGCGCAAAGTGCTTCATAGATGTTTTTGCACATTAGTGATGTGTTGCATTTGGTGAGTGTGCTTTCAGTTCAGAGTTCAGTATGGTAATGGCTTTGGATAAGAAACTGTTCATGAATCTTGTGGTGCGTGTTTTGATGGACCTGTTGCGTTTCCTGGAGGGCAGCAGTTCAAACAGGTGATGGGCTGGGATATTGCCTGTCCTCTGCAGGCAACAGGAGGCGAAGATGTCATCCAGGGCAGGTAGGTGTTGGTTTGTGATGTACTGTGCAGTCTTTATAATTCTCTGCAGGGAATTTTTATCTGCTGCAGAGCTGCTACCACCATACCACACCAGGATGCCGTATGTGAGGACACTCTCTATGGAGCAGCGATAGAATGGCACCAAGAACTGTCGCGGCAGGTTTACCTTCCTGAGCATTCTCATGAAGTACAGCTGGTTTTGTGCCTTTTTGACTAGCACCGTGGTGTTTATTGTCTATGAGAGGTCCTCTGAGATGTATGTGCCCAGGAACTTGAAGCTGGACATCCTCTCCATCCTCTCCCTATTGATGTGCAGTGGTGAATGGACCCCCTGCTTCTTCCTGAAATCAATTGAGTTCTTTTTTTAAATTTATTTTTTTGATTTTAAGAGTCAGGTTGTTTTCTGTGCACCACTCTGTAACAGTGTTGCCAACTTAGCGAATTTTCAGACCCCTTTAACGACTTTTTTTTCCCAAAAAGCGCCTAGCGACAAATCTAGCGACTTTTTTGTCAAACTTTAGCGACTCACTGTACAACGTTGTTGTCAATACTACCCCGTGAATGAGGCTTAAGTCCACACATCTCTCCTGCTTTGCATCTACAGTGAGAGTCTCCGTTGTGCTCATGCTGCGTTCATAGTATGTCGTAAGTCAGAAATTACGAGCTCCAACTCGGAAAAAACGATTTGAACGTGTAGTTTTTTTGTTTGGGAAATTCAGTGCTCCAATTTATCTGACTTGATGTCATAAGAACTACAATCATAGCATCCTCTGTCAGGACTGCTGAAACAGTAATATTACAGGTGCCATTTAATTACTTTTAACAAATTATTTACTTTTGTCTGTGGTATGTTTTCATTCTTTATATATTAGTGAAGTTGCCAGCGTTATAGTAATAATAATAATAACAATAATATCGCAATAATTGATATTGCCATTGAGTCCACTACAAATAGAAATACAATCTTCTGAGACATTTTCCATCTTGCTGACCCACAGCAAGCAGCTGTCTTCACTTATTAATGTGTTCCTTGTAAGGACAAGAACAAAGCTCAAATATGTTACTGCGTACATATTTTGCGTTTTCTGCGTTTATCAAATGAGCACATGCCTTTCAGAAATAGTTTTTCCGAGTTTACCGTCATCATGAATGCAGCATCGGTCACTGTGTGTGTGAGTGGGCTGACGTGACAGACGTGAAAGTGAATGATCTGCACATGTGCTGACATATAAAGAAATATTTTTGAATTAGGCCATGTTAAAATACAGTAGACCATGTGAGTAGGCTACAGAGTACAGATTAGGAGAATAATTTGGCGGAATGTGAAGGTAACGTGATGACGTCATGAATATGCAAATCAGCGCATGACGTCATTTAGTGACATTTAGTGACATTTAGCGACTTTTTGAGCAGGCTTTAGCTACTTTCTATTGGACACAGTTGGCAACACTGCTCTGTAAGTCTCTGTAGGCAGACTCATCCCCTTTGGTTATCAGCCCCACCACGGTCGTGTCATCTGCAAATTTGACGATGGTGTTGTGGAATGGAACACAGTCATGAGCGTACAGAGAGTAGAGGAGTGGGCTCAGCACACAGCTTTGTGGGGCTCCTGTGCTGAGTATCAGAGTGGAGGAGTGGTGCGGACCCATCCTAACTGGCTGTGGCTGGATTGACAAGAAGTCTCTTCTCCACAGGCAGATGTGTTGTATGCCCAGGTCAGCCATTTTGGAGAACAGTCTGCTGGGTAAGATGGTATTAAATGCAGAGTAATCCACAAACAGCAGCCATGCATATGCTCCTTGTTGTTCCAGGTGGTGCAGTACAATGTGGAGGGCAGTGGAGATGGCATCGTCTGTCCACCTGTTGGCTCTGTATGCATACTGGTGAGGGTCGAGGGTGCGTGGCAGAGCAGCCTTGATGTGTTGCAGAACCAGTCTCGCCAGGCACTTCATAATAACAGGTGTCAGTGCCACAGGCCTGTAGTCATTGAGGGATGTTATGACAGTCTGCTTAGGAACTGGCACTATTGTGGATGTCTTCAGGCAGGTGAGGACAGTGCACTGGAAGATGGAAAGGTTGAAGATATTTGAAAATACATCACTTAGTTCTGCAGCACAGTCTCTGAGGACCCTCCCTGGGACACCATCCGGGCCAGCTGCTTTCCATGTGTTGACTATGCAGAGTGTGCATATCACTTCAGCAGACTGGACGATGAATGCCTGGCTGTTGGTGGCTGGAGCTGGGTCGATGGTTGTCACTGTGCTCTCCTTCTTGAAGTGGCTGAAGAACTGGTTGAGCTGCTCTGCCTCAAAAGCGCTGTTGGTGGTCAGGCTGCTGGTGTTGTTCTGCCGGGTGATGTAAAGTATGTCGTGCCATGTCCAGCGGGGCATGCGTTACCAAAGTGGTCTTCGATCCTCTGCTTATAGGCTGCTTTAACATCCCTGAGACCCCTCTTCGGGTTCGCCCTGGCCTCGCTGTATTGTTGCATGCTCCCAGAGCTTAAAACAGTGTTGCGGGCCTTCAACAGGAGCTGAACACCCTTGGTCATCCATGGCTTGTTGTTAGGTAACGTGCGTATCAGTTTTGTAGTGATGACATTGTCCAAGCAGCATTTTATGTAAAACAGTACAGAGGATGTGTAGATGCCGATGTTGTCATCCTCAGATATAGTCCAGTCAGTGCAACTGAAGCAGTCCTGCAGCTGTTCGGAAGCCCTTTCTGCCCACACTTGTATTTCTCTAGCAGTTGGTTTGACCGTGTTGATGAGTGGTCTATATGCTGGAGTTAAAAACAAGGAGATGTGGTCAGACTGTCACAGATGTGGGAGAGGTGATGCCCTATAACCATGCTTGATGTTGCTGTAGACATGGTAAAGTGTGGTTTTTTTTTTCCCCTCTTGTGGGACACTGGACATGTTGGTAAAATTTAGGCAAGACAGTCTTTAATTTGGCCTTGTTGAAATCACCTGCTATCACAAAAACTCCGTCAGGGTGTGCCCGCAGTTATTTGCTAATGGCAGATAGCAAATGGCCCAAGGCTGTTTTGGCGTTAGCAAACAGAAGTAATTATAACAACAGCAAACTCTCATGGCAGATAGAAAGACTGACATCTTACTGATAAATACTCCAGGTCTGGGGAGCAGTAAGTGTCAGTTATCACAGCGTTTGTGCACCATTTGTTGTTTGTGTAAATACAAAGCCCCCCTCCTCTGCTATTACCAGGGTCCGTTGTCCTGTCGGCTCGGTGTGCTAAGTGGTATGCTAGCTCGATAGCTTGAGCCAGGATAGTTGGGCTGAGTCACGTGTCCGTGATTACCATAACACAGCAGTCCTGGATGTTTTTCTGCGTGGATAAGGTAAGTTTCATCTCCTTGGTCTTGTTGGAAAGTGATCTGGCATTTGTGACAAAGAGGCTCGGCAGTGAAGGCTTGTACGGATCTCTGTCTAGCCTAGCTCATATCCCGGCTCATCAGCCTTGCTTCTGCTTCCTCTCTCTGCGTCGCCTTCCGGCTGAGAGAGTAATTCACCGAGACCCCGGCAGTCTAGCGAGCTCCGAAGGGATGTTACATACATACGTGGCACTCAATAAACAGTAAACTGCCATTAAACTGATTAAAGAATACCGGTGCATAGAGTGCTGAGCTGCTACCTGTACAAGCACCGCCATCTTGGTTGGGACCCCAAAAAAGTGGAGTCCCAACCAATTAATTAGATGTACATGGATATCATCTGCAGAGCAACAATATGAGATGCCTTCAAAGGTACTTCAGATGTGTCCAAGTGGAAGCAAATACAAAGCAAACAAATCAGGCCCCAGAACAGAACCTTGGGGCATACCAGAGGACAGAATGGCAGAAGAGGACACAAATTTAGTAGCAGCAACAGAGGAACTCCTGTCAGAGAGCTAGGAAGAAAACCATTCAAGGGCTGACCCAGGGTTCCCACCCATGTCCTAAGTTTCTCAATCAGAATACCATGATCAATTGTGTCAAAAGCTGCAGAAAGATCCAGAAATACAAGAACAGAATATTTACTTGCATCTCTGTTTCAGTAGAGTGCAGGCGATGGAACCCAGACAAACTTATCAAAGATATTATGATCAGCTAAAACCTCATTAAGCTGTTTGGCCACCACTTTTTCTAAGATTTTGGACAAAAAAGGCAATTTCAAAATCGGTCTAAAATTCTGAGGAAGAGAAGGGTCAGCATTAAGCTTTTTTAAAAATGGGGTGAATAACAGCCTCTTTAAAATCCTGAGGTACACAGCCAGAGATCAGTGATCTGTTGATTATTGTTAACACACATGGCCCAATGGTGTGGAATAACCTTTTTGAATATTGAGGTGGCTAAGATGTCAAGTGGGCAAGATATTTTATCCCATGGTTCACGTTCTGGTGTTCGTGTTTTTACTCTTGGGGTTCTGATTCTACGTTTATAATTATTACTTACCTCCTCGTGTGCCTTAATATTTCTCCTACGTGATAATTATTCCTCGTGCGTTACGCTGTGGTTTCCTCCATGTTGATTATTCAGTGTTCTCTAGTGTTTCCTTCTATTCTCCTCATGTTCCCTTTGTGTAATTCTCCTCCATGTTGGTTATTCTCCACGCTTTTACTTTGACATCTGCTCTTGATGTATTTTCAGTGGCTTTACTTCCTGTTCACAGTCTTCCGGGTTCACGTGTGTTCTGGTTTCCTCGCTAATTGTTTCAAACACTATTTAACAGTTACTCTTGCCTCACGCCAGATTTTCGAGCTCTCATGCCTGCTTTCTCACCATCTTTCCTCATATTAGTCTTATAGTTGCCAACCTACACTGCCTCTTTGTGTTTCCTGAGTATAGCCTGCTGTTTCCTGGTTTGTCTAGGAAACAGCACGACCCTGTGTATCGACCCTCTGTGAGGGGAACAGCAAATGAGTTATCCAGAGAAACGAGCAGACACGATTGTATGGCGGACTGTCTTCCTGAGTACTAGACTCTTGACTGAGCTGTCGACCATTCACATCATCTGTTCCTACCCAGACAATATTGTGACATGGACTCTCCTGACTAAACCAGCTGAACCAGTGTTTAATAAAGCTGCCTTTTACCACAGTCCGTTGTTGTTCTGTGCTCTGGGGTCTGGACTCAAGCCATTACAATTTGTACTGGTGTTTTACTTACTGCTGCTGTAATCACTTGCAATTCCTAACCTCTCGGTATATCTACCAATATTGAAAAAAAAAGATATGAGAATGACCAGATACAGTTACAAACCATTTATGGACTCTGAAGTAGTTAATATGAGGCATTAATGAATGGTAAACAATGCCATAGTCAACTGTACGTGCATGGCAGGCTGGGCAGAGGAATCCACAGGTTCATTCCATCAGGTGCGGTGTAAAAAAAAAAATTTTTTTTGAATTGTCTACCCAGATCAAATGCTTCATTTGAAAATAGAGATGATTATCACACAGAGGTGGATCAAGCCTGTACGGACTTTAATGAGCTTGTTTGACTGCGGCTCAGGCTTTTTTGTATGCATTTCATCAGCACAGACTATTCATAGCTAAACGAAAAAGGTTCTCAAATTAAAAGGCTTTCTATGTCCAATTAAAATATTTGGCTTTTATTTATTTTTTGACACTGGAGATCATATCAGTGTTGCTTTATAAATCTCCAGTCTCACTTGTTCTGCTGCACAATTAGGTCATTTTCAGACTTGCAGATCATTTGCTCAGATCTGAATCAGGGACTAAATTGTTGCATTTGTATTTTCATTTGGTTGCATCAAGGCTAAATACATCAGCAAAATTCAGGGCGAGAACATTTATTTGCATAACTAAATGACAAGGAACTCAGGCTATATTGGGATACATTTAGAATCAGTCACTATGTAATGCAAGAAAACTAGGACAGTAGAATTTGATTTCAAGACAATATCTGGAAAACCACATTTTGCTGTATATTGCTCCTAGGCTTAGCCTATATAAGCGGTTAGTGTGACCACTTTCAGTGCAGAAGGTTCCCGGTTCGAGGCCATCCCTGTCCATTCTCAATGTAATGTGGAGTTGAGTCAGGAAGGGCATCTGGCATAAAAACATGTGATAAATCTACATGCAGATCCATGTGGGATCTGCTGTGGCAACCCCAAATTGAAATTGGGAGAAGCTGAAAGTAGATTATTTTAATCTGAATAATACCTATATATCGTATGGGCATAATATCAGATGACCCCTCCACCCTTTTGAGGCATATTTTTTGGAAAATAGTTTGAAAAAGACCAAATCTTGTTTTTTCTCCAATAAAATGTGTTTATTTGAAAATAACACTAATAAAAACACATTAAGAGAGAAAAAACAGACTAGATTGCATAAAGCAGTAGTATAGCAAACAGTGGTGCAATAAAAACAGTGCAAACTGGCCTACCTTGGGGCAGAACTTTCTGTGCCTGCTCATCACTTGGATAATTATGTAAGATCGCGATGTAGTGCGAGGACTTTTCAGAATGATACACTCCTGAAAGGTCCTTAGATTTTCTCGTGAATGGAAGAGGGAAGTGACTACAGAAATTTTAAGAGTTAAAAAAATAAACTTCTGTCTGGCCCAAGTGGTTGAAAATAGAATAACGTGGGTCCATTGCTGAAATAAAATTGGAGGGGGACAACAGGAGCTGCCTTGTGAGCATGTCAAAATAGCCATATAATAGTCCTGAGGGGCAGACTCACTTTCACAGGCATTTGTTTCCAACTTCTGTCGCAGATCCATATGGCATGTAAAAGTATAGTCTAGTATTTGTTGTTGGATGCCCTTGGGTAAATTACCATATGGGTGTGAATATAAGATGGCCACATTTTTATATACATTTCCAAGGAGGAAAAAAAGTTGTCTTATAGTTAGGCCAATATGGTAATTTGCCCAAGGATACCCAAACTTATGTGTACAACCATACATGCTAATCCAAAATGTTAATTTGAACACATAATTCATTTTGGGTTACTTGCCTTAAGCCATCTCTCTCCATCTTCAACCGCTTATCCGGAATCGGGTCGCGGGGGTAGCAGCTTTAGCAAAGAGCCCCAGGCTTCCTTTTCCCCGGCAACCTCGGCCAACTCTGACTGGGGGATCCCCAGGCGCTCCCAGGCCAGTGAGGAGATATAATCTCTCCACCTAGTCCTGGGTCTGGCCCTCGGTCTCTTCCCAGTTGGACGTGCCAAGAACACCTCCCTAGGGAGGCGTCCTGGTGGCATCCTAACAAGATGCCCGAACCACCTCAACTGTCTCCTTTCCACGCGAAGGAGCAGCGGCTCTACTCCGAGCCCTTCCCGGATGACTGAGCTTCTCACCCTATCTCTAAGGGAGACCCCAGCCACCCTACGGAGTAAACCCATTTCAGCCGCTTGTACCCGTGACCTCGTTCTTTCGGTCATGACCGAATGAGCGATGGCTCATTCGGATGAGCGATGGCTCATGACCATAGGTGAGGGTAGGGACGAAGATTGACCAATAGATTGAGAGCTTTGCCTTTTGGCTCAGCTCCCGTTTCGTCACAACAGTGCGGTGAAGCACATGCAACATCGCGCCCGCTGCTCTGATTCTATGGTAAATCTCACGCTCCATAGTT